>PVHP010005973.1:0-10631 GCA_004024765.1 Zapus hudsonius
GGAAAATACACAGATAGGACATACAAAGAAAGATCATGATTAGTGCCAACAAGGACTTTTGTCAGAGCCATTTTGTTCTCCAGGGCTTCCTGGGAACCTCAGGCTGCATGACGACCACTAATTGCAGGGGAACTGCCTGAGGCCACGCTTCAGGAAGCTCCAACCTCAACCCTTCAGCTGCCGGACTCCAGCGCAGCGGCATACTTTGCTACAGCTACACAGGTGTCACAGCTGTGGGCATAGCAAGGGTTCATTGTCTTCTGCTCTCAGACCTGCTCCTTCAGATTTGAAAAATTAGAAAAGGAAGAGAAATGTTAATGTTTCCCCTTTATTATTGACTCCAGATTATATACTTTTCCCTTTGCTATACTGCCTTAAGGGAAAATCGCTCATATGATTCACATAAATATATCATTTTGCCCAGAAAGGAGGATTGCATTTTCATCTTCATAAGTGATGTTGAGTGTTTCCTCATATGAACAGGACCCAATAATTTCACTATATTAAAACTTAAACTAGGGCTGGAGAGACGGCCCAGCCATTAAGGCACTTGCCTCCAGTGCCTAAGGCCCCGGGTTCAATTCCCCAGGACCCACATAAGCCAGAGCCACAAGGTGGTGGCCCTGGTGCGCTCGCTCTCTCTCTCTCTCTCTCTCTCTCTCTCTCTCTCTACTTGAAAAATGAATAAATAAAATATTTAAAAGAAAAAAACTTAAACTAATGCCCAAGTCTGTTACTGTAACAACACAACAGAAAGATCTAGGGGCCTGAGGTTAGAGCCAGACACTGAATGGACTAAAAGACCATTTAACTTTCATGGAATACTATCTACTAATGTCCTAGCCCCAATATTGCCTTTAGAACTGGATATGAGAGTCCTACTAAGTCCCATGCTTTAGGAGGTTCTCTCCCCCTTCCATCTGTCCTATTAAAGAACACATGAATGTCTGACACATCGACTCTGGCAATCATTACTGGCACAGTACAACTTGTAACCGTATACTTTGACACACTGCTCAGACTCTAGGAAAATGGCTTTCCACATCTAAACAAAATGAATGTGTGTTCAAATATCATAAAGAATTGTGGGTCATGTCATTATTTTCATAAAAGGCAGATATCATTTCATACTTCAGTAAAAGAAGGTTCTAGGAATGAAAGACAGGGGAAAAAGGCAAGCTAACTGGTCAAAGCCTTTGCAAATATACAAATGCAGTACATTTTTGCTTAATAAATTACCGTTGTCCAGTGTTCATTTTCTTGCTTGTGCACATTTTTCAGTTTATAGTTGCAAAGATCAAAATTGGTGCAATACTTGCAATAGTTGCATAAAGAGGCTAAAGAACATTTTGGAATGTTAACCCATGCTATTCCTGATTTTAAGATGGTGAAGGGGGGAAAGAAAGACATGGGTAAAGCATTCTCAGATTGCATTCCTTAGATAGCACATTCTGAAATGTGTCTATTAAGGAATGCACCTGACACTAGCACTTATGGAAAGAAAGAAAAGAAAAATGCAGTGCACTGTCGATGGAATTTTCAGCATATCGTGTGAAGAATTCTGAATACTATGAAACTTCAGGGAGGCCCCAAATTGAAGCAAGAGTCCTAGGCTTTAGAAGCACCAATGAGTCATTGGATATGGGCCACTCTGAGAATAAAATCTGAAATAAAGAATAAAAAATGAGAATAAAAAATAAAGAAGTTCTCTACAGCTGAGGCACTCCCTGAAGAGTGCTGTCAGCCAAGGGTTCTCTTGTAGCAACATTCCTAACAACTGAAGTAATAAGTCATTTATTGTTAAAAGGAATTGTGAACAGGACTGCATTTCCCTGCTAGTACATTCTAAATCTATTTCATGCGAGGATCAGCTCCTCCAGAAATGCTGTAAGCCTCTGTTCCTGGGGAAACTTAGGGTAAACTAAATCCCCACTGCAGCCAGTCTCAGAGCTGCATTATGATCACCTCCTTCTTCCACTGCCAACTATAGATCCATATCATTCTTAGAGTCTTGGTTCTGTGACTAGATTCTTACTCCTGGATGCATGCACCTCTCAGGCTACAGGTGTTACTTTTCCTGATACCTCTATACTAAACAATGCTTGTTTTCCCTTCTCAGCCAGCTTGTCAAAAGGGATTCCAGTGAGGCCATAGGTAACAAGATGAAAGGAATGTACTACCACAGCAGTGGTGGATTTCAAAGATCTGCTCCACCTGATTGTCCAACTATCTGTACCCCCAAGTACTGCTAGTAATCCATCCTTTCTGTAGTTTCCATCCAGTTTATGGGTCTGTTCAACCTTTTACTTTGATGGAGCTGACATATAGCTGATTTTACCAGGAAGGCTTGCTGAAAATTCTACCTTGTATCTTTTACCAAAACAAGTATTTCTGTATACACAGCCTTTGCATTCTGTATGGGCCAAGTGCCAGAGCTGCTTGAAACTGATTCCAGGATGACAGAGACTTCTGTTGTAGGTACCACTTAACACTAGATGTTTTTGTGTCTCCCCCCCCCCTCAGAATATGGACTGAAACAAAACTTCTGGTGTGAAATGTATTGCTTCCAGAATCCAAAGGTGCCCATGAAGCACTCAGCATCCTTCATCATGAAGAAAGCTATCAATGTCCTAATTTATCCTTTACTTAGAAGGGCTATTCAACCCTTAAAACCCCAGGCTATTCAGCCCTTTAAAATTACACTTTAAAATTACTTGCCCTGCATGTAAACTTGAATTTACTAACATCTTTGTTCTCATTCAAGTAATAATAGAGAAGCATGAAGGATCAAATAAGAATCCATGGGTTGGTACTCTAACAAGACTCTTCCCATACTCTTGCCCAGAGAGCTGAGGTTTTTTTCATCAGCCAGTCACACTTGACAACTAGTAGGATGCTTTCCTCTCCTCCGATGGTTATTTGTTCTTATGAATATGTATTTTGTGATACTCAATTCTGATAAGGATAGAAAACCAGTAAAGTATAGTGGTGTACACCTTTAATCCCAACACTTGTGAGTCAGAGGTAGGAGGATCACCATGAGTTCAAGGCCACCCTGAGATTACATAGTGAATTCCAGGTCATCCCGAGCTAGAGTGTGACTCGACCTTGAAAGACAAAAAATAAACCCCAAAAAACAAAACAATATACACATTTATACTGGGTACCTAAGGCCCAGATAAGCAGTTCTAACAATGATATAGTAACTAACTGGCATGGTGTTGCAATTTCCTAGCTACTTGGGTGAGTTTACAATAACTTACTATCATCTTCCATGCATTGTTTACATTTTCCACTGGACCAAACTGGTGAATTCAATGAAAGTGCAATGAAGACTAAATCCTAACATTCTCTTGGTCTTTAATGGTAAGCACTAATTTCTGCCACACCCCCTCATCAGTATGTTATGTATGTTTTCATTTACTATCTTGATCAGGACCAGTGATTATGTTTTCAGAAGCAGTTACTTGGTCTTCTTATAGACACACAGCTCAGATTCCACAGGCCAAGGAACTACTATGGGGTTTTTCCATCCAGTACCAAATATACCTATTCCAATTATATGTTCAGAGACCTAGAAAATAACCACTGGGTGAGTTGTGGACCCAATGGACCTACTTTATTCCAGACTTGGGCCAAGATCCCACTTAATTCCTGGCTTCCATATCTCCACACAATCCTGGGGGCTAGGATGTCATTTTAGGTCTCTGGGTATCAGCTGCAATTCAGATCCAGTATTTGTCCTCAGGATGTTTACTTAGCCATCTTTCCTTGGTATATAGCCTCATAAGCTGAGGAAATGACTGGAGGAGCATCATTATGATTGTCTTTCAGCATACTTATTTCTAGGCATCCATATATTCTTTTGAATAATGCATGCTAGGTCAAACATGTTGGGTCACTTAGAACTATAATCTGTACAAGGAAATGCCTTTTTGCTGAGGTAGCTTCCCTCAGACTTCCCAAAACTTTTGATTTCTTTTGAGTATACAGATTGAGTAAAGATTGGTAGCTACCTATTTTCTCGCAAACAGTATGTTGACTGCCTATATCTGATTAACCATCTATGTGTTAGCAGCATTGTGGTCTACTCACCATTTTATAGGTCTCTGCAAGGGTTATCTCCTTACCTTCCACTCTTATGTTGCAGTGCATTATGGTATTTGCATCCATATTGATAGTTGTGTGGTGACCCTATTTCTATGATTACAGAGTCATTCACATTTCTACTATTACTCCTCTTTCTATAGCATTTTTTTCCACTCTGAACCCTAGCCTGCCAAGAGCACTACAACTGAACTGAGTGATGGTGGTGCCTTCTCAAAACTATATGCCTCATACCTTTGGTAACTCGTATGCCCTTGGGGTCTTCAAGCGGGGTATATAGTCCTTGTGAGGACTTTCATACTTTGCATAATATATCTGTTCTATTATTCTCACTATGGAAATTCTGGCATTTATGTCTCAATGTGGGCTATTGCTTATTCCATACTTTAGGCAACAAAAGTATGAAAAAACTTGTATTTGAGTTCACATAATTTCCTGGGGTCCTTGCCAGTGTGTTAACTCTTGAGAGGACCCTATATTTAATTTTACATTCTACTTCCCCCCACCCCAATCAAGCTCCTCAGATTTCAGTTCTATGCACACTCCCTTGGCACATGTTGGTACTTGCTGGCTATGTCAGATCCTGCAGCTACTTGTTGGTATGTTCCTTTTCCTTTCTTATTACTCCCATCACATCACCAGCTAGGTTATACCATTCTTTAGCCCAGTGACTAGGTTGAGAGATGTGAGAAAATTCCAAGGACAATCCACTGTCTCTTACAGGGGAAAGCACTGTTTGCATCTTCAAGCAAGGTAGAGTGTCTCCTTTAATAGTCAAGAATGCAGCAATTCTTCCTATAGAAACAGGAGAAAGTTTAATCCTAAAACCATAGAATCAGGCTGCTAAATCCTAGGGCCAGAAATGGATCATCCCCCACAGTGAGCTGTCGGTCAGGGAGGCCAATGAGGTCCCCCAAACAATGTGGGCCATTACCAAAGTATTTGGTCACCCACCAGAGCTAAAAGATAAGACCCTATTGCTGAAGACACCACAAGCTGTGGTCATAGGACACCATCAGACCATACTTGAACTGAGAGGGAAGCCAGTTCCCTTCAGGCTAGATCCCATGTCACTGGAAAATGCTATGGGAGATACTGAGGGATAATGCTAACGAACAGCATGAAGAAGCAGGAGATCCTAAAAAAAGTACAAAATCAACCAACCCGGCAATATGTACAAACCTGTGCAATAGGATATTGAGGTGAACAACTGCTCTCTGATTGGCTCTGAAGCCCAGTTAGTGGGAGATCCTGATACTGAGAACCAAACCAGAAGCCTATAGCTTGGAAGTTCATAGTGTCTGGAAGGAAGCTTCCACTGTTCTTTGACTAAAATGAGAAAGTATGCCTATCAAAATATCTTCTAATTGTATACATTTATCCCCTTTTACACATACTACTCTTACTACTGCTTAGAGAATCTGATTTTTACTGAAGGCAGTGAATACTGGGGAGACCCGAGATCCATTAATATGACAAGAAAGGAAAGCCAACTGCCTACCAGGAGGGGGTCATCTCTATTACATCTTCCAGGGTCCAAATACATTACAGAAGAAGTGCTGCTATCATGGCTTGCCTGAGATTGTCCTACAGGGAGATGGTGGTAGACACTGAGAAGACCTCATCATAGCAGAAAACCAGAGGCTGCAAAGAACTCAATACTAAATCATACTACTAACATGCCCACCCAACAAGGCTCAAGGAATAGGGGAGAGAAAGAATGTAAGAGACACAGAGTGGTAGGAATATCCTGAAGCATGCCCTCCCCACAGAAACTGAATGAGGCCTTCATGACCCCACAGTGAATACTAACAACCCCACTGAACAGGGCCTTCAGTGGAATGGGAGTGGGGAAGAGGAGGTATAAGAGTATAAGCTTTTTAAAAATAAATTTTAAAATGATTAAATAAAAAGAATGTAGCACTTCTGAATATTAAAAAAAATCAGAAAAATCAAGGGATGCATGATTTTTAGAAGTACCAAGAAAGAGGTTCCTATTCTATGTGTCAAAGTCTCATCTCTTCCTAACCAGGGTCATCTATGGTCTAGGCACAAAAGACTTGTCTTAGGATTTCAACTTTCTTTGAAGTTTGTAAAAGAAATCTTAGGCCTGCTAGTCATTTTTTCTCTTTTTTTACATGAAAGAGATGAAAGCATGTTGATATGCTATGAATGGAGCTCTCTAGTTTTCATGTATAGCTTTCAATTTGTGATTAATTTAATTTACCCTTTCATTATTTTTTTCTAGAAGTCCATCAAGATTAACAATAAACACCCAATTTCTGGCCTGTACATATATAAACATTGTATTTTATTTACTTATTTGCAAGCAAAAAGAGAGAGAATGGGTACACCAGGGCATCCAGCCATTGCAAAGAAACTCCAGATACATATGTCACCTTGTGCATCTGGCTTTATGTGAGTGCTGGGGAATCAAGCAATGCATTCTCTGCCACCAGTATGCCACCTGGCATATCATCAACAAAAGCTCTAACAGTTCCTCTGCTACCACATTCCAGGGGTCTATCTACTTTACCGACCACTAGTGATGAAGTTGTTACCAGCTGGCAGGCAGTTGATCCACTTTGAAAAAGTCATCCCAGGATTTTATTTCTAGATCAGCTTCTTATACCAATTCTTGAAGATTGGCTTCCCAGTAAGCAGACTTAGAGATAGGGTTCTGTGAGAAGGGCTTTTATTAGGGAATACCCTTGGGATGAGCACCTGTGAAAGGAAAAGAAGGAAACAGGATTGGACAGAGGGAGAAATTAAGCTGTCCCAAGCCATGTTCATCAGTCATTAGCTGTGATATACCTCCAAGAAAAAGGTATTTAGCTTGGGGGAGTTGGTTGTCATCATTTGAGGCAATTCCTGAAGAAAGATGACAGCTATCTACTGACAACACTTCTAACAAATGAAATAAGTTCTTTATTCCTGAACAGGAGTCAGGATAGCAGATATAGAATCCACTACAACAAAGTATCATTTCTTTACCAAAAAAGTTGGTGGCTATCAAACACTAGACTTAAGAATATCAAGATTTTTTGTTTTGTTTTATATATCTTGAAGGTTTTTGAACCATGTCAACAGACCTCCTATGATTCCATGATTCCATGCTGTATGAGAATGGAATGCAGCTCTGTCAGGGCAGAAATATCCCAAATTCTAAGGAGAGAGACATGTGCTCCTCCATGCTGTGAAAGGAGGCTGCTGACTGAGAACCAAGACAATAGAGGCAACCTGAGGTCCACCTCACTAAAGTACTGATTAAAAGTGTTTCACAGCTAAATTTGCATAGCTTCTGGATTGGTTTCATGGTTTTCTATAGTTGTAAGAGACCTATAGAAAGGCTTCAGAGGAAATTAGATTCTTTCTTCACACCCCACATTTGGGCAAACTATAAACAAATCTATTCTCCTTTGCTAATATCTGTTTCTTATTTTTAAGTTTAACTTTAAATTGGCTTACAAAGTAACTGCTTTGCTTATGGAATTTTCATACATTGTTTTGATTGATTCTCCCTCTCACCCACCCCTATCTCCCTGTCCCTTTACAGAACTATATCCTTTCACCCTATTTCCTAATTTCTTTTAGAATACAGGGAAACTTGGGCTTCAGATAAAGAACTAAGTGCCCCCCCTCCATATGCTCCCATCAGTAGTTATGGAGTTCTCCTCCCCTTCCCCAACATATACTCACCCTTGACAACACTATGGGGGGAGAAAATGGCTCTTCTCTCTGTGGATCCCACCATTACTCTTGATGGTTCAGTGAAAGCCCCACTCCAACCAACCTTATAAACAACAGAAATCTTGATACTTTGTACATAAAAACATTATTCTTCGTGTAACTATATTTTTATTTTGAAATGATAATTGTCTTATTCACTCCCATAGACACTAGAGTTGGTCATGAAAGAGGACATATTTCCAAGGACCTTACAACCCTTAAATAAAATTGGTCTTCTTTGTATGTCTCCAGAACAGGGTGTTACACCTATTCAAAGGGTTTCTTGCCTCAGGCATAATCTCAGCGCTTGGGTAGCTGATGTAGAAATATTACCATGAGTTCAAGGCCAGTCTAGTCTACATAGCCAGTTTGTGGACTATGTAGTAAGATCTTGTCTCTGAAAGGAAGAAAGAATGAGTGAGTGAAAGAAAGAAGAAAAGAAAAACTTGCTTCTCACTCCCATTCTGTATTTACCATTCACATACCACCAATGAAGTTTCATGTCTTTATCACCTTATGCCTGAACTATGATGGTAACTTTCTAACCACTTGTCCAATCTCTAGTCACAATTCCTGCCTTCATCCCAACTTAGACTTACAAAATACATTAATCCAGTGTTTTGTTTTCCTTTCATCCTGTCCTCCCTCTCATTGTGAACACTCTTGCAATCTCTCAGGATTAGCTATAATATTTAGGCACCCCATAATTGCAATTGAGGTGCTCTGCAAACAGAGTTCATGCCAACTTCTCCACTCTCCTTTCAGAAGCCTTCTGAAACTTTCCACTTCAGAATGGCCAACTTTCTCTTTGACCTGGATTCCAGCAACCATGTTTTTCTTCCACCACTCCACTATCCTTATATGGCCTTTTGGTGTTTTGTATCTTAAAGCTCAGCTCAGCTTATATAAATGCCCCCTTCTCAGTGAAACATCCCCTGCACATTGTCACATGCAGCTGTTTCTACTGCCTCTAAGCACTGATGGTAAGCACCTGTCCATGACTGAAGACTCCTGATTTTGTTTTTATATATCTTTACTTTCCAAATGGATCATAAACCCAAGGATGAAGACAATGTCTTTTTTGTTCCTTAAAACACACAACTTTATTGATGACATAAAAATAAAGTTTCAAATGTATAAACATAAGTCCTCACAAAGGACCAAAGATTCCCTTATTATGAAGCATCAGCTCAGTTTCTGCTCAAGAAGCATACTAAAAATATCTCAATCCAGACAAGATAAAAATTGACACATGTATTTCCAAAACAATTTTAAATTTATCTGGTGTTCATAAAGTTTTTCAGCTATAGCCCATCACAAGTAACATCAAATTCAAAGTTATAATGCAGTTTACAATGTGCATAACTTCCAGGCTAAAAACCAAAATACTACTCGAATTTGTTTGGGAACCTAAACCCACTCAGAGTTTATTTATTAGTACCTCAACTCTTTCTTTCACCTCTGGGTCACTGCACTCTGCTGCTAAGGCTCGAAGTTTCTTGGCACAGGCTTTAGGTCGTTGAAACAGGAAATAAAAGGAATTTTTACTGAACTTGTCCTGGGGAAATGCTTTTGATCTTTTTTTAAAATGATAATTTATATTTTCAAATAGTGAAAGAGCATTAAGAATATTTTCTTTTGTCTCTTTCTTGCTAAAAATGTTAATCAGTGTTGTTGGTGCATTGGCAATGAGTAAGTCTTTTGTCATGGATGGATTTTTAGAGAAATTCACAAGCATTCCCAAAACATGGTCTTTTGTTTCTCCACTTCCCACACTTAACAAACGAAGAAATTCTGAAATATAATTAGTAACCATATGCTGATACTCACTAGTAATAGTCAGGTGCCTTATCAATCTTAGTCCAGCCAGCTGCACATTCGAATTCAAGGGATAGGTGACAGTATCCTCACATACTTGGCTCAAGTATGTTTTAACCTTTCTATGGTTTTCAGCAGCCACTGAGATATTATTCAGTGCATTTAAAGCCTTCTGTCTAACACTGGGGTAGGGATTACTCAATAAGCCTTCAATAACTGAGATTCCACCAACATTCCGAACAACTTCTTGGGGATAAGGATAATCAGCACTGTTGTACAGAGCATTATTGGCTATTTCATGAACAGAAGGATCTTCAGTCATCTCAATCATGCAAATGAGTTTTTCAAGATCTTGTGGATCTATATTAGCTTCCTGTTTACAGCGGCAGAACCAGGGCCGAACTTTTTCCCCAGCCTTGATGTGCTTTCTGCAGTCATCTTCAGCTAGAAAGCAGGCCTCATTTTGGTGCAGAAGCCTCGTTTCTGCACACATAATGGCTCCATCCAAGAGCCCCATTCCTGCCCCAGGGACCATGAATGGATATGTGCCTTTTGATTCAGTTGACTTTTTGGTTTTAGCCTTAGCTGTAGATTTGTCCTCACTTTTATTTTCATTACAAGTGCAAAACCAAGACCTTATGTCAAATCCATCAGCATCATCAAATTTATCTTTAATGCTGGCCTTATCCCCATTCCCAGACTCAAAATTGAAATCTTTTTCACTCTTGGATCTTAGTTCATTACTCTTCTCACTCTCAGCCCAGAACAAGGACCTTAGACTGACCTCCTCAATATCAGGGCTGGATGGTCTACTTAGCTCGTTGTCATCTACATCTGTAGAAAAAGTCCAAGATCTTATTCCAGCCTCTTGCTCATGCCCAAGCCTAGACCTGGTAGTGGTTGCACTTATACCCCAAAACCAAGCTCCTAACCTTGCCTCAGCCCCAGCTCCAGATCCCCCCTCAGCACCAGCTCCA
>PVHP010005973.1:10731-25518 GCA_004024765.1 Zapus hudsonius
TGCAGGCTCAAATCCAGCTCCAGCCCTAGCCCCAGTCTCAGCTCCAGTCCCAGCCTCAGCCCCAGCCTCAACTCCAGCTTCAGCCACAGCCTCAGCCTCAGCTCCAGCTTCAGTCACAGCCCCAGCCTCAGCTCCAGCCTCAGTCTCATGCCCAGCCTTAGCTTCATTCTCAGTTCCAGCACTCATCCCAGCCTCAGCACCAGCTTCAGCCCCCACACAGGTACCTATATAAACTACCTCCTCAGAACTGATCCAAGATCCAATGCTGGCCTTACTTTCATTCCCCAACCCAGAACTAATGATCATGTCTTCCCTAGTCCCTGATGTTGATCCAGTACTGGAGTCATTCTTAATATTAGACATTGGCAAAATAGTAGCCCCTTCTCCTGTCCAGCACCAAGACCCTATAAAGGCCTCACTCCCAGGCCCAAACCAGAATCCTTCATTGGCCTCCACCTCAGCACTGACAAGGAATCTTCCACTGGCCTGATATTCGGATCTAGCCCAAGACCCTCCACTAGCCTGATCCTCAGTACCAAGCCTAGATGCTCCACTAGCCTCATTCCCAGACCTAGACCCAACCCAGGATTCTCCACTAGTCTGTTCCGCAGTACCAGCCCAGGCAACTCCTCCACATGCCTGACTTTCAAATACATGTTTAGAGCAGCCACCAGCCTGATCCCCAGTCCCAACCCAGGACCCTGCACTGACCTGATTCCCAATGCCAGCCCAGGACACACCACTGGACTGGTCTGTGGGGCATGGTCTAGATACTCCAATAACATGACCACCAGGACCACCCCAGGCAACTACTCCACTGGACTGATCCTCTGACATTGGCCTGGACACTCCACTGGTCTGGTTCCCAGCACTAGCCCAGTACCCTCCTACAATGGCCTGATCCTCATATCCAGATTTAGAACAGCCACTGACATGATCACTAGTCCAGGAATCTCCACTGACCTGACTCTCAGTGCCAACCCAGGACACACCACTAGACTGGTTCACAGGCACTGTCTTGGACCCTCCTACATCCTGACTACCAGCCCCAACCCAAGAGCCTCCTCCACTGGAATGACTCCCAGTGTAAGCACAGAACCATCCACCGGACTGATCCCCAGTACTAAGCCAGGGATCTCCACTGGATTGGTCCCTGGGACCCAGTCTAGATTCTCCACCAGATTGGCCCCCAGTACCAGCCCAACATCCTCCTCCACTGGTCTGATCTTCAAATACTGGCTTTACATCACCAGCAACCAAGTCCCTAGACCCAGCCTGGGACTGTCCATTGGCCTGGTCCACAGTGCCAACCAAGAACCCTCCACTAATTTGGTCCCCAGCACTTGCCCAAGATCTTCCAGTGGATTGATCCTCAGGTACCAACTTGGACCCTCCACCAGCCTGGGCAATAGCTCCAGCCCAAGATCCTTCAGCATTGGTCTGATTCTCAAAACCAGGCTTGGACCTACCATCAGAATGATCACTAGTCACAGTCCACGACCCTCCCCCAACCATGTTTGTAGTGCTAGCCCAAGCCCTAACACTAGACTGGTCTACAGGCGCTGGTGCAGACCCTCCACCACCCTGGTTCCCAGTGCCAGCCCAGGATATATCACTAGACTGGTCTACTGTGCTGAGCCTGGACCCTCCACTGGCTTGATCTGTAGGGTCAACCCAAGACCTTCCACTGGACTGATCCTCAGGTCCCAACCTGGACTCTCCACCGGCCTGGCCACCAGCCCCAGCCCAGGACCCTTTATCAGTGGCCTGATCCTCAAATCTAGGCTTAGTTTCCCCACCAGACTGATCAACAGTCCCAATCCAGGACACTGCACTGGCCTGGTCCACTGCTCCAGTCCAGTACCCAATACTAACTATATTTCCAGCTCCAGTCCATGACACCGCACCAGCCTGGTTTTCAGCCACAGTCCAGGATCCAGTAGCCTGGTCCAAAACCCAGGAAACTCCATTGGCTTGGACCCCAGGCCATGACCCATCACTGACCTGACTCACAGCCCAGGGTCCCCCAACTGCCTGATTTCCAGCAACAACCCAAGAACCCCCAGTGGCCTGATTTTCAACACCAGACCAGCAGCCTCCACTGGCCTTGTCCCCAGCCCAGGCCACTTCACTAGCTTGAGCTCCGGCCCAGAGTGCTCCACTGGTCTGGTCACCAGCTCCCACCCAGGACCCAAGAGAAGCCTCATTCTCAGCCCTAGCCACAGGCCAGGACTTAATGCTAGTCTCATCACAAGCCACAGCCCAAGAACTAACAATACCGGCCTTATCATTAGCCCCACTCCAGGACGCAATACTGGCTTCATTTTCATCATCAGCCCAGGACACACTATTCTCCCAGTCTCCATCCATGGTCTGAAATCTAAATTTGATCCAACGCTCAGCAGCAATCCAATCCTCAACACCAATCCCATTCCAGTAGTAATCATGAATGTTAGGCTGAGTCCTTTCAGCAGAATGAGCATCTGCCCCACTCTGAGTCGCAGAAGTGGGCAAAGCCTCTGCCTCAGACTTTGCATAGCTCCCATCTGCTATAGTTTCTACCTCAGAACTGGACATACCTTTGTTCCTTGCCCCAAACAAAGGTTCGTTCTGAGAACTGACCACAGCCTGGGGCTTAGTAGAGCCCTTTGCACCTGTTCTGGCCCCTGATTTAGGCACAGCATTGGAATTGGACCTGACTTTATTTCTGGCACCAAGCACAGCCTCATTCTGGGAACTGACTAAAGCTTGAGACTGGGCAGAGCCCCTTGTGCTTGCCACAGCCTCTGCTTTAGGCACAGCATTGGAGTTGCCCCTGACCTTATGCCTGGCACCAAGCAAGGTCTCAGCTTGGGATGCAGCCACAGCCTGGAGCTGGGCAGAGCCCATTGTTCCTGCCCCAGCCTCTGACTTAGGCACAGAATTAGAATTTCCCCTGACTTTATTCCTGGCACCAAGTAAGGCCTCAGCCTGGGGACTGATCAAAGCGTGGAGCTGAGAAGAGTCTACTATACCTGCCCCAGCCTCTGCCTTGGCATTAGTTTTGGACTTATTCTTGGCAACAGGTAAAGTCTCACCCTGGGAAGTGGCCACAGCCTTGGTATGGGCAGAACCAGATGGAACAGCCCCAGCATCTGGTTTAGACATAGCATTTGGATTCCCCTTGACCTTAGTCTTGTTCCCAGTCAAAGGCAGACCCTGGGAAATGGCCACAGCCTGATAGGCAGAGCCTGTTGTAGTCACCCCAGTCTCTGCCTTAGGCACAACACTGTGATTACTCTTAGCCTTATTCTTGACACCAGGTAAGGCCTCATTCTGGGGATTGGCTACAGTCTGGGACTGGGCAGAACCTGTTGTATCTGGCCCAGCCCCTGCTTTAGGCACAGCGTTACGACTACCCTTGACCTTATTCTTGGCAACAGGTGTAGTCTCACATGGGGAACTGGCCACAATGTGGGTCTGGGAAGAGCCTGTTGTAGCTGACCCAGCCTCTCCCTTAGGCACAGCATTGGTATTGCTCTTAACCTTATTCTTGGTACCAGGCAAGGCATCATTCTGGCAGGTTGCCACAGCCTGGGGTTGACCACAGGCCCTCTGGTCAGCCTTAGCCCCTGCTCTACAAATGGCATTAGAATCACCCCTGCCATCAACCTTAGAATCAGAAAAGGCCTCTGCTTGGGTCCTAGTATCTGTTCCAACCCCTGCCTTACACTTGGCTTTGGCTTTGCCTCTAGCCTTACCTCTAGTATTAGGTAAGGCTTCACCCTGGCTCTGGGCCAGTGCCTGAGCTCCTTCTTTAGACACAGTGTTGGCGTTGTCCTTAGCCTTGATTCTTCCATCAGGCAAGGAGTTACCCTGGACATTGGCCACAGGCTGAGGCTGGATACAGGACAACATGTATACCTCAGCCTCTGCATTAACCATAGCATTGGGATTGCTGCTATCTGGTAAGGCTTCAGTCTGAAAATTTATCCTCATATTTGCCTTGGCCCCTGTTTTAGCCATGGCAATGGAATTGCCTCTACCCTTAACCCTGGCATCAGACAGGGCCTCAACCTGTGAACTGGTTACAGCTTGAACTTGGGCAACAATAATGTCAGCACCAGTCACTGCCTTACATATGACACTAGAATTTCCCCTGCCATCAACTCTGACAGCACATGTTGCCTCAGTTTGCTTCTTGTCTATACTCTGAGCTTGTATTATATAAGTTCTTGTATCTGCTTCTGCCTCTGCCTCACACATGACGTTGTTGATACTATCCCCAGCATCAACACTTGGTCCAGGCATGGCCTCAACCTGAGTGTTAGCAACAATTGGAGGTTGAGCAAAAGCCCATTCATCCATCCCAGACCCTGCCTCAGTCATCACTTGGAAATTCCCCTTGTCCTCAATCGCAGCACCAAGCATGCCATCATCTTGAATCCTAGCCATAGCTTGAGACTGTGCATAAGACTTCATGTCTATTCCAGCCACTACTCTGGACATGCCACTGGGATTTTCCTTAGCATCAACTGTAGAAGCAGGCCTAACCTCAGACTGAGCCCTAGCCACACTCACAGTCTCATCCAGGGTTCTAATCTTGGTTTCAGCCACAATTCCAGTCATGTTCATGGTACCAATCTTGACCACTTCCTTGGTTACTGCCAAGACCTCACTCTGTGTCACTGTTACTCTATTAATCTCTGTCTCTTTTTCAGCCAGTGCATGAGCTTCAGCTTTGGTCTGGGACATTGCTTCTTCCTCGGCATCTCCACTGGCAGCCAGTTCCAAAGCTTTAGCTTTGGTCTGTGTCACTGTCTCTTTCTGGCCTAACCCCTCAGCCTCGGCATCAGTTTCTGTCACTGCCTCTTTCATAGTCACTTTCTTGGCTTTGGCCTTGGCCTCAGTCAAAGTTGCTGCCTCTGTCATGACCACTGTTCCCACCACTGAATTGTTCTTATATTGAGTCACTGTCTCTTTCTTGGCTATTGCTTTGGCAGGAGAGTTGGCTTTGGGTTTGGCTTGAACAGTGACATTGGTCTCTACTTCAGCCACAGGCTCACCTCTTGCTCCAGTTTCTGCTCCAGTTTGGGCGTCAGCTCTAGTCTCCATCTCTGTCACAGCCATGGCTTCACTCGCGCCCAAAGTCTGGTTCTGTACCCCAACCACAGTCTCCATCTTGACTCTGGACCCATTTCTAGAAGGTCTACTCACACTCTGAGCTCTTCCCTTGGTTAATCTGTAAATGTAGTAGCAAGTGCCAGCCCAGATCACCAGTCCTGCAGTTGCCCAGCCTACGTCTTGAATGCGGCCCATGTAATCACTCTTTGTGAAGGCACGAACAAAGTATGGGAAGGTTCACATGGGCTAGGGAAAGAAGGTGATAGGTCTAAGTGCTGGTCTTTAACCACTCAAAATCAATACAGCTGCCACTTGAGGTAGACCTAAAAGTGGAAAAAGGAAATGAATTTTAATGTCTCTTCTAATTTGAATGCATCATATAGATAGATACTCAGAAGAACAGGAAATGGTAGAAATTATGTGCTTTGGTGGGAGAACAGGATGATCAGCAAACTTTTTATCCCTTATTTCATTTTCTCCTCATCTTCCCCAAGGCCCACTATATTTCCATATGTCAAATGAATGGTGGAAGGGATGATGATGAACGGAAGAGGCAGAGAAACCCCAGAACTAGATTTTTATGGGATCTACTCTGGTTACCATTCCCACTGGTCCCCATTCTCATACCAACCTGTAAAGATCCAAGGAAGTCCCTTCTTTCCTTCTCCTGCTTGGTGGTACACCCTAAAGTAGACATACAGATTCATGCGCCCCTTGGACCTATAGAAAGGCAGACAAAGGGAAGTACAGATAGGAGTGGATAGTCTGATCTTGATGGGATAGACACAGAAAACTATCTATTTACCTCCTCAGTTCACCGTGCTTGCTCGGATGTTGTCACACTCTTTTCCATATAGCAAAATGGAGATGAGGCTTTGAGGATCAGGGATAGTGAGAACGGTAGCAAGAAAGGGGAGTCTATGAATGTCCATACTGTCCCTTAAGGAATTTACACCAGTCTCCACTAACACACTGTAGAGGTACACCCAGGCAGTCCCACACTCTTACCAGTCTGCACTGATCAGAGTCAACTTCCTCCTTGTTTCTTTGCTTCCAGTAATCTCAAACTCTGAAGCAGACATGTAGGAAGGTCTATGGACAAATAAACAGGAGGTAATGGAGTCTATGTCCATTGTTTAAAAAAGAAAAAAGAGCAGCATGCAAATTCCTGACCCCAATGCCTGCCTTGTGTGGACCCAGGTCTGGTGATCCACCTCACATCTTTATACATCACAACTTAGTCCATTCTTCCCCTAAATATTCTAGCATTTTCTGCACTGAAATGAATAGGTAGTATGGCAACACTGTGGATAGCAGCCACGTGAAGAAGAGACAAAAATACCATCTACAGAAACCCTTTCAAACCTAGCCACCTGCTTAGCCCCACCTTCTTTTGTGTACGTACACAAGCATTACCCACCTTCACACCAACTTCCATATTTCCAGGACAGTCTCCCCCTCTGTCCCTTGCTTCCAGTAGTAAACAATCCTACTGCAAGCCTACGAAAAGACCTAGAAAAGGACAGAGAAAAATGAGAGGGTGAATACTGAGTGTTTGTGACATCCTATGAGTCCCCCAGACTTGCCTTTCTGGGTTTATAGATGCATTGCTTAGCAGGTAAAATGTAGGACTTCCTCATTACTGAAATAGATATATTATAAAAGGGAGGAAAAATGTAAAAGGGGAGAAACGGGAAAAATATTTTAAGACCACCTGTAGGGTTCTAGATCTTCCTCCCAAAGTTTACCATTTCTGTCATCAAGATGATTAAACAGACAATGGTGTCTGGAAAACTGGAGGATAGCAGAAGAAATGGAAGCCCCCAGAATCCGTGAGTCCAGAATTATACACTGCCATCTTCTTCCTCTGAAACCCACCTCTAGGAGTCTTCAGCAAAAAGATACAATGAGTGGAAGAAGGCTTTTCCTTCAGTAAAATCAATATTCCTTCCCCAGAAGGCTATCTCAAAACACAGCAGTGTTCTATAATGCAATAATTTTTATATTCTCAATATTATCTAACATACAAATAAAAATCTGGAGGCTGGGAACATGGCTCAGCATTTGCTTATAAATAAAAAAAATCTGTAGAAAAGTTTTCTGTCTTTATTAGTCTTCAGTATATAATTTAGGTGAAAAATCCAATGCTTGCTGAGGAATCAGCTTTTCCTAAAGTTCTCAGGCTAGCCCCACCCCACATTTGAATCATATGTATATGTACATATATCCACACATATATAGATACATAATCAACGAGTCATCGAATTCATACAGATCTTTAACAGTTCACACTAACCTCCACAGATCCTGTGCAGTTTTCTGGTCTCTGTTTTCGCCCACCTCATCACAAACAGTGCCACACCGAACTATTGTCAGAAAGGAATAAAAGCACTGAGTGCATAGGCTAGCACCGAGGCCACAAATCCCAACACTGGCCTTTCTGGAATCCAGTTGTCAAGTGTCCCTCCTCTGGTTCCTAGACACCACCCTTGCCAACCCCACCATCCAGGCATTATGGCCCACCATTTTCTCTGCAAACACCACGGTGGCGCGTCCCTTCTGAAAGGAGCAAGAAGCCAGTGGACATGTGCGGCCAGTGATTGCAGTTAGAAAGGATAGACATCTCAATCTACATTTCCCTCTGGAGACGGTCTTCCCACCAACTGGCCTGTCAAAGCCCACGGTTCTCAAGCACAGTGTGTGTTTGGGGGGGGAGGGGGGCTCAGAGGGGAATCGGAGGGGAAGCTTCCTTGAACTTGAACCAGCATAGACAATCCCCCGTCCCCACCATCCGTCTCCGTAGTGCCTCCCGGGTTGGTTGGCACGCAGCTGCCGGCCTGGGCGCTGCGCGCGGGTCCTGGGCCTTCTTTACCTGCTCCGCTTTCCCCGGCCGGATGCCAGCCTGCCGCGCGCAAGGTAGTGGGGAGCTAGTGTCCAGAAGCGAGTGACGACTGGTGGCTGCGTCGCTCTGCAGCTCCGGGTCACGTGAGGGCCCCTCGTCATCGCTCGCCCTCCTCCTCACAACCCCCCACCGGTCGGAAGGCAGTCATCAAGACCCCCTTCTGCACGCACAGGCTCCCTCCTCCGAGCATCTGTGCTCGGTGCCCCAGCGGGCCCCGCCCTGTCACTCATCTCATCCTCTCCAATCTGAGGGCCCACAAGTGGCATCACCATCTAGCGGTTGGACTTTGCCTTGGTTACCAGGGAGGGTTTGTACCCCCTCCCACTCCCAGGCTTTTTCTGCATCTTTGAGGAATCCTTTCTTTTCCTCTTACACTACAATACCAAGGCTCCCCACTCCCTCTCTATACAACCTGCCTTTCTTAGTACAACTCCAACACCAAATTGGCTAGAGAAAGAGATGCAGGCAAGGGAAACAGTGCAATTACAGCCTTCACTTTCTTTTCTATATTCTTTTTTTCTATTAACATCATTGTGTGGGGTTTTTTGGTGGTTTATTTGTGTGTGTGTGTGTGTGTGTGTGTTTGTGTGTGTGTGTGTGTGTGTGTGAAAGAGAGAGAGAGAAAGAGAAAGAGAGAGAGAGTGAAGAGTGATAATGCACTAAAGCATTTTCATTACACATAGAAATACCCAGGTGTAAGAACAACAAAGGACATTCATTTATTTACAAAATTTCATGACACTGTAAAAAAAACCTTTTCTAGTTGTTATAAACTGTATCCAAGCTTTCAAAACAGACATCATTATTGACATTTTAAATGCAACATTTTCTTAAGCAAAGACCACACATTTTTTAATGCAATCAACAAACTAATCTTTGGAAAGACATTCAGGTTTCTATACATGACAGTTTAAAGAAATAATTTGAAAATTTTAAAGTTCTTGTTGTACTTACCATCTCCTGTCAAGTGTCTGAATATTTCTTCAGAGATGACCCTGGATGATTTAATGAAGACCAAACTCCTCATGAACCTAGTGCCTTATAAACGAGTGCCTTCATAGATTAGCCTGTTTTCTATGCAAGGACGTGCTTTATTGGGATTTTATCAGTCTCACCACACCCATAAAAGACCAGCTGCTATCACATGGATGGAAAGGAGACTTAAACAGGTGGAATTTTCATTCCATCATGCCACTGGTGAAGTCTCCCTGGTTTCTGGTATTCATGTACCAGAACAGTGGCGACTGTTCAGCATCTTCCAGCTACAATGGGGATGAGAGTCTGCCGATGACTGGACTATTGCAACGCCATAGGCATCAGTGTCATTTTCTCTCACAAATGAGGAACAAAGCACAGGACTCCAAGCAGTCTGCAGGAGAGAGGGGCCTTTTTCTCTTCCTGCCTCCCTTTTCCCTTCACTGCACCACCCTCACAAACCCCTCAGTATAATCCCAGAACTCAGGAAGAAAATATGCAGAAGTTAGTCCCCAGGCACCCACCTGTCCACTCTGGCAGTCATACTCTAAATATAGACCCTCTGGACAGCCTCTTTCTTAGAATGTGGAAATATGACACCCCAGCTGGAGGCCCTCCCTGTGTAGGGCCCCTGTGTGGAGGAGGTGAACCAGGGAGCACATAATGCCTCACAATGGATTTTCAGAACTTACATATACTTTCCCTACCAAAGAAGAAGATTGATTGATTACATAAAATTTTAAGTCATTATTAAGGGCTAAATTGTAATTTGCAAATCCTTACAAATCATTGATAAAATAATCCAAAAGCATAATGTGCCAAAGTCATAAACAGGTTTTTTTATGGAGAAAAATGTAAATGATCCAAATGACCAATAACTATATAAAAGATGCTGGACTTTAAAGTCAGACATATCAAAAGAGCTGTATCTGTGTTTTAGTTATGAATTTGTCAAAGTTTAGAAATTTAATGCTATTATTGACAAGCTTGTCGGAAAATGGAGATTTCCTCACTTTGTTGGAGACAGAAATTCTGATTCAACCTTTTTATTAGATAGCTGCTTACAAAATATATAAATAATAAATATAATGTCCCAAAAATATTTGACACAGCAATTCTATTCCTCAATATTTAGCTAATCTGTATGCTTTTTTCTTGCAGTGCTTATTAAGGTTAAAAACAACAAAAGCAGCTTCTTTTCAGATGGCATTGGCCCCTGAGAAGACTCAAAACTCATCAAAGTACTGAAAAGAAGTGACTGTGAGTGTTCAGAACTAAATGAGTTATCTCTATCATACCCTCCACTGGTCAGGGGCCATTGCAAAAGAGGTGACAGAAAGAATGTAAGAGACTTTGTAATACTTTTTCCAGACACAAAGTGGCTCTGGCACTCATGAACTCAAAGTGGCTACACAAGGCCTGAATAGTAAGGGGTGGGGGGAAGTGATGACATCAAAATAGAAGAGAGACTAGTTAGAAAGAAGGGAGTCAGTGGAGAAGGGATTTGGGAAGGAAAAAGGAAGAATGGTGTGAGTGGATTATTATTATGGTATTATATATGGAGGTTGTCAATAAAAAGTTTATGAAACAGAAGCACATTAAATAGCTACCAGTAGGATAGACAGTAAATAAATTATGTCAGATTCACACATTGTGGATGATAAAAAGAAGTTACATCAAAGTGCTGAGAAGTGACAGTGGAGTGTCCAACACTGTGAGACATCTATATGGTACCCACTAAGGCTCAGAAGCCATTGTGAAAGAGCCAAGGGAAGGGGAGGAGTGCTTTGTAATACTGTCTTCCAGACACAATGTGGCCTTGATATTCATGACCTCACAGTGGCTGATGCTACCTACACAAGACCATAATAGGAAAAAAATGATGACATCAAAATAGAGGACAGACTGGTTGGAATGAAGATGATATTCAGTGGAGGGGGAAAAGGAAGGGTGGTGGGAGACGACTATGATCATGGTATATTGTCTATACAGAAGTTGTAAATAAAACGTTAAACAAGAGTTAAATCTATGAATCCTGAGAACAATTGTGATATTTTATTATTTTATTATTTACTGTTACTTGTTTTCTGTAAACACTTAAAAATAAACTTTTTATTACTTTGTGCTTTGTTTTGTTTTGTTTTGTTTTGAAACAGGATCTCACTCTGTAGCCCAGGCTGTCTTGAAACTCACTATGTAGTCCAGACTGGTCTCAAACTCTTGGTGTTCCTCCAGCCTCAACCTTTCAAGTGCTGGTATTACAGGGATGCATTACCATACCTGGCTTTATTTTTTACTTTTCTAGAAAGGGACTATCCATGTAGATCAGGCTGGCCTTGAACTCACTATCTTCCTGCCTCAACCTCATGAGTGCTGGGATTATGTGCATGTGCTGCAACAGCTGGCTCAATTCACATGTTACTAAGTATCTATTATCTTGACCATTACAGTGTATGGTTATTGAATATGTTTCTTCTCTAAGAATGTTGTTCATATCTTTTAACTATTTTTCTGTTGAACCATATTTCTTTATTGATTTTAGTTCTTATACATAGATCCATATTAGTCATTTTTCTGTTATATAGGTCAATATATATTTGCTCAATCTGTCAGTAGAATATTAATTTTTAGTACTTTTGATATTTGATGGTCAAGTACATTAACTCTTTTTCTTGTTTGGTTTCTGAAGCTATATATACATAGCCACATCTCTGTACCATTCATATAACATTCCATTACCCTATTACTTTCCCAACTAGCTTTAAAAATGATATAGCATATGTTAAACTCTTGTTTATACTAATATCTATTTCATCGACTCTTCTGTTAATTTAAGATCACACTTAAAATTGTTGTAGCTTTGTATCATGTTTTGATATCTGGAAGGACAAATTATTACTCTGCTTTTTCAAACTACAATTGCTTGGGCATTTCAAGTGTCTTCCAATTTTCATTTTCTTTTCTTTTTTTTGGTTTCAAAACATCGTTTTTATTTCTCATTGCCTCTTATTGACAAATAATTGTGCATATTTATTGGGAACAATGTGATTTTGATACATATATATCTATATTATGTAATTATCAAATTAGGGTAATTGGTATATTCATCATTTTAAACATTTATCATTTCCTTGATATGAGAACATTCAAAGTCCTTCTCTTTTATCTACTTAAATATACTATGAATTATTCTTAGCTGTAATCATTGTACTGTATAACCATCTCAGATATTATTTCTCCTATCCTGTCTATACTATTCTCTCAATTTCTATGTTATTAACATTTTAAAGTTCCATGAATGAGGGATGTCATGTGGCACTTATCTTTCTATGTCTGGCTCATTTCACTTAACATACTGTTCTCCAGATTCATCCATGTCATGCCAAATGACAGAATTTCATCCTTTTAAACCAATGAATAATAGTGCATGGTATTTATTTACCATGTTTTCATTATCAATTTATCCATTGATGGATATTAGCTTGAGTCCATATCTTCACCATTATGAATATTTCTGCTATAAGCATGACAGTAGCCTATTTAACATACTGATATAATTACTTTTGAGTATATATGCAGTATTTTCATTGTTGGCATATATGTAATTCTATTTTTAATTTTTTTGAGGGAACTTCATACATACAGCTATACAGCTTTCATAATAATGTAACAATTCGCATTGCCAGCATGTGTATAAGAACTTCCTTTCCTTCACCCCACTTCAAGCAATTTTTTATCTTTTTTAAATCTTTTTATCTTTTTAATAACAGTCATTCTAACTGAAATGAGATGACATTTAATTTTGGCTTGTTTTTGATTTGCATTGCCCTGATGGTTAGTGATGTTAAGTCGTTTTCATATACCTGCTGGCCATCTGTATGTCATCTCTGGAGAAATTCTATTCCAGTCTTTTTCCCATTTCAACCATAAAAGAAACTAAATAACAAAGTAATTTTGAGCAAAAGGAACAAAGCAAGAGCTATCACACTTAGTACTACATAGGTACTAGGTTCTCAAAATAGCATGATGCAGATAAAAAACAAACCCATAGTTCAATATCACAAACTAGAAAACTGAGAATAACCCCATATATTTACAGCCAACTGATTTCCAACAAAAGCACCAAGGTCAAACATCAAGGAAAAGAAACTGTGATAATAAATGTCACTAGGAAAACTGAATATAAACATAAAGAAAATGAAATTAGACTACTATTTGTCATTATTTATGAAGGCCAACACAAAATAGGTTAAAGACTTAAATGTATATCTTGAAATTGTGAACTGCTAGAAGAAAAGAAGGGGAAATACTACATGGCATCAGACTGAGGGTTAGACAAGACCTCAAAATCACAAGCAGCAAAAGCCCAAATAATTCAATGGCTTCATGTCAAACTAAAATCTTCTGCACAAAAATGAAAATAATCAACACAGTAAAGAGAAAACTTCCATGATGGGAGAGAAAATATTTGTGAATGATACATCTGAAAAAGGGTTAATATTCAGAATTCATACAGAACTCTAACAACTCAGAATTTAAAATGTTTTTATTACTTTTTAATCCCGTTGAACATTTAATTCAAATTTAATTGATTAACTTGCAAAATAGTTGAAATCTTAGTAATACATTATATTCATCCAAATTAATATAATATTTCTAATATTTATTCATGGGGCTGGAAATGTGTTTCAGCATTTACTTAAAATCAAGCATTTACTTAAAATGGATTTGAATCCTCTATTTTGTCCTTCTAGAAATTAAATGGCCTTCCTCACATGTATTTAACACATTTTTAAAGTATATTTCCAAATATTTGATAGTTTTATTAATATTGTGAAATGCAATTGGCCAGTTAGCTCCATTGATTAAAATGTAATGTTAATATTGTGAAATGTGACTTTGTGTACATAATATCCTCCCTTCATACTGTGTATGTGTATATGCATGTGTGTATGCATGCTTGTTTGTCTGTGTGCATGTGTCTGCAAGGGTGTATTCACATGCATATGGGAGATCAGAGGTTGATGTTAAATATATTTTTCAAACACTCTCCACTTTATTTACTGAAGGGGTATCTCTCACTAGAACCCACAGCTCACCAATTCAGCCAGTCTAGCTAGCCAGATTGCCTTGAAATCCCCTATCTCCACCTTCTAAGCTCTGGGACTGTAGGAGAGACACCACAGCCACACCCACCAGCATTTATATGGGTGCTGGGGACTTCAAATCTGGTCTTCACGTTTTCATAGCAAACACTTTATCCGCTGATCCATCTACCTGATCCCTTCTTCGTTTTTAAAAATTATTTATTCACAAGCAGAGAGAGAGATAAAAGAGAGACAGAGAGAATGGGCATTTCAGAGCCTCCAGCCACCAAAGCCAGACTCTACATATACGGGGTACTCTGTGCATCTGGCTTTATGTGGGTACTGGCGAAACCATCCTGGGTCTTCACGCTTTGTAGGCAAACACCTTAATTGCTGCGTTATTTCTCCAGACCCCTCCCTTCATTTTTTAAAATAAATTTACTGTTTTTACACAAATTATGCCTGCTCATTTTAAGAAACAAATGAATGCAGTAAAATTCAGGGATGAAATATAAAATATCACTCAAAATTTTCTAACATAATATAGCTAACCTTTAAAACAAGAGTCAAACTTTCTGGAATGCATGCTCTTTAAATTGAACTATTTCATTCAGTTTAAATTTTATATATATATTAGTCCCTGTGTGAGGATCACATGTAGAATGAAGTTTGTCAATAAACTATGGAAAACACTGTTGGAATACTTCTTATGGACCTTAC
>PVHP010005973.1:25618-38509 GCA_004024765.1 Zapus hudsonius
AGAGAGAGAGAGAGAGAGAGAGAGAGAGAGAGAGAGAGAGAATGGTCATGCCAGGGCCTCCAGCCACATGCACCACCTTGTGGATCTGGCTTATGTGGGTCCTGGAGAATTGAACCCAGGTCCTTAGGCACTGGAGGCAAGCACCTTAACCACTGAGCAATCTCCCCAGCCCTTGTAACATATTTTGAAGTTAATCTTACAACCATGAATCAGCCTGCTTAGAACAATGTAACTCGATCCTACCTCAATACATGTATATATAGCTGTTTCAAAGAGACTGATCGCCCTTTTATGATCCTATCACAATAAAAGTAAAACTCAAAGCCATAAACCTTTTCTAATTCAATAAACTTCTTATCAGAAAGTACAGAGAAACATCTTCATAAACTTAGGGTAGGTAATGATAACTTAGATAAGACACAAAACTTACACTGATAAAATATAAAATTAATAAATTAAACATTATCAGAATCAAATTTCTATTCATGCATAGATATATTTTTTTGATGCAAGGACTCATGTAGCTCAAGTTAGCCTCAAACTCCCTATGTATCTGAGGATGAACTTGAATTACTTATCCTCCTGCCTCCAGCTTCCCAGTGCTGGGATCAAAGGTATGTGCCACCACACCTGGTATATTACTTACTTTTGTTTTGCTGGAACAAAATACCTGTCCAGAAACAACTTAAGGAAGAAAAGAGTTTATTTTGGCTTATATTTCAGAGGGTAGAGCCCATTATGGTGAGGAAAGCATAACAGAAAGAGGAAAACAGCATTAAATCATCACATTAGCAGGGAGGAAGTAGAGAAAACAATGAGTGCTGCTGTTTAGCTATATTTATTTATTCTTAATTTTTGTTTTTTTAAAGTAGGGTCTCACTCTAGCTCAGGTTAACCTAGATTTTACTCTGTAGTCCCAGGCTGGTGTTGAACTCACAGTGATTCCCCTACCGCTGCCTCCCAAGTGCTGGGATTAAAGGTGTGCACCACCACACCCAGTCTAGATTTCGTTTTTATTCAGTCCTGGATCCCAGCCCATAGAATAGCTACAACAACAGTTAGGATGAGTCCTCATCTAGAATATCTCTAACAGCCATCACAAGAGATTTGTTTCCATAGTGATTCTAAACTCTGTTAAATATACAACTAGATATTGGCCATCACACCTGGTTTAAATAGTGCTAGGGATCAAACTTGGGGGATTGTGCATGCAAAGCAGACATGTAGCCACATTCCCAGCCTCACAGATATGACTTCAAAGTGAATAAGTGAGCTATAGTGTATGTAGTGTATATATATTGCACAAGAGGCTTATGCCAAAAATATATAAAGAACTTCTAAAATCAACAATAAAAAGAATCCAGTGAAAATGAACATATCACACAGAAATGTATCTGACATTTAACATCTTTTAATCTTCAGGAAATGTAAATAAAAACCATAATGAGATATCACCACACATTCAAATCAAAATGACAGCACAAAATTTGAGTAAGAATGGAGAAACCAGAACAGTAGTACATTGTCATCAGGGTGCAAAATGGTACAACACTTTAAAGAACTCTTTCTCAGTTACTTAAAAAGTATAATATCCAGGTTGGAGAGAGGGATCAGCAGTTAAGGTGCTAGCTTGCAAAGCCTGACAACCTGGGTTCAATTCCCTAGTACCCAGGTAAAGCTAGATTCGACAAGTGGTGCATGTATCTTGAGTTTGTTTACAGCGCCAAGAATCCCTAGGGTTCTCTCTCTCTCTCTCTCTCTCTCTCTCTCTCTCTCTCTCTCTCTCTCTCTCTCTCTCTCTCTCTCTCTTTCTCTCTCTCTTTCTCTCTCTCTTTACAAATAAATATTTTTAAAAGTATAAGATCCCACACTGAGCTGTTGATCAGAGACACATGAAGTCCCCAAAACAAGACGGGCTTTTGTCAAAGCTCTTGAAAACCCACCCCAGGCCAAAGGTAAGACCCTATTGCTAACAATACCACAGAGTGTCATCACACAACACCGAGAGAGACCCTGCTAGATGCAGAATGGTAACCAGCTTCCAGATGGTAGCATGTGTAGTGCTGCAAGGCTTTACATGAGCTGCCAGGGGAAATTCATCAATGATATTTGGAGAAAGCAGAGAACACTGATACACAATGCAGACTGATGTCACTAGAATGCTAAAAACACTGCCATATGGAAGAGACCAGCAAGTCAATAAGTGCTCATCTGTGCAACAGTGGTGCAAAACCTAGGAGGGTAATCAATGGCTTACTGATTGGCTAAGAGATCCACTCACTGACAAGGAACCCTGAACTGAGATCCATGACAAAATCTTATGGAGCCCAAGAACCAGGGCTCCAGGGGGGAAATTCTCACTACCAGAGAGCTAAAGGGAGGCTGCACCCATTAGAATCTTGCCAAAACAGCAATGTTTGTCTCATTTAACATATACTGATCTCACTATTCAATGGAGATTCTGTTTGTATTTTTCAGAAGGCAGCAAGAGCCATGGGCAACTCAATTCCACCAATAAGACATGGGATGATGGCTGACATCCTGGCAGGAGATGAATCACCCCTGGCCTATCAAATAGGGTCCAAATGAAACTTTTGAAAAAGTGACAAGAAAAACAAGAGACCTATCACCACCGCACGTCAGATAACCCATGAAAGGACAATGGAGACAGACACCAAATATAACTCACACAATCCAAAGTAGAAGTCCTGAGTCACTTAAGATAACAACAATAAAGCAGACTTAAAACTTACCCACCATGAACTCAGGGAACTGAGAGGGAGAGTGGGGGAAAAGATTGTAAGAGCCATGGTGGAGGTGAATATCCAGAAACATGAGTCCCTCAGCAACAACACACTAAGCAGGAGGGGGAACTGGTTAGCTTTTGTGCTATTCATAACCCCCTACTCCATAGACAGATCTATTATGCCCACCAAGGAGGGTCACCAGTGGGATGGGGACAGAGAGGAAGGAAATGGGGGTGCCATCACAAGATTTGCCCATACAATATTATCTAATTATTGACAATAAAAATATTTTTAAAGTATAACATCCACATCCACTTACTACTCTATAATCCAACATTTTCATTTCTGAGTGCTATTTAGTCAAGAAAAACTAAAATGTGTTTTCACATGAAGGTTTATATCAGATTTCTACATAATATAATAATACTGAAAATAACAGATTGGATAAACAAATCATTGTACACATATAAAATACACTATTTCTCAGGAGTAAAAAGTAATGAAGTATTAATACATGAAACAACATGGGAAATCTCAAAATCAATATGCTGAGTGATATATACCAGATATAAAGAAGTATTGCAGACTTGCATTTATATGAAACTCAAAAACAAATTAAACTAGTCTATAGAGATTCAAAATCAAAAGGTGTCTGAAACATAGATGGGAATTAACTGGATAGGGATCTTTCTTGGATGACAGAACTATATCATATCTTGCTTTGTAGGTTATTACATGTCTATATACAAGTGTTAATACTCTTCAAATTGACTTGGTAGCACACACCTTTAATCCCAGCACTCAGAGGCTGAAGTTGGAGGAATACCATGATTTTGAGGCCAGCCTGGAGCTACAAAGTGAGTTCCAGGTCGGCCTAGGCTAGAGTGAGACCTCTTTAAATTGAATATTTATGATACATGTCATATAGCTCATGTAAACTCTAATCACTACATCTAAATTCCCTCTCCAGAGAGAAGTACCTTTTTACTTTGAAATTCCAATTTGAATTTTCAATGAATTTCATGCATATACATGTAGCCATGGAAATATCAATAGAGAGTATATATTATAGTACATGTTTTACAGCTAATTGGTTTTTCATTCAACAGCATATTTTGACATTCTTTCCATGTCAACAACTATAAATCTTTTAAACTGTTATATATTCTACAATGTGGCTATAATATGATTTATTTAGTCATCCTTCTCCTAATGGGTATTTAGATTTTCTTCAGTTTTTAGCAGCACCAACACTCCAAAAATTAGCTTTGCCAATTTTACCAATCAGATACATGAGTGATAGTATACCAGTGTTATAGATTACCTTTACATTACTGATAAACAGTGAGGTTGTATGTTAGTCATTCGTGGCTCTGTAAATTGCCTGTTTACATTTTCTAGTTGTATTATCTTTACATTACTATCATCACAGAAGGGCTGTCTTTAGTGCAAATAGTACTTATTTTTCTGATTTGTATGTTGTAAATTATTTCTTTCAATGTGTAGTGTGTTTTTATGTTTACATTGTCTGCATATTTTGAAATACTTCCATTTTCATGTAGTTAAAAATATCTTTCTTTTTTCACTTATAACTTTTTTCTTCCTCAATTGTTTTATGTAAAACAGTCTTTCTGCAAAATTACAATAATGTTATGAGATTTAACAATGAATTTGGGATTTAAAGTAGCATAATATAAGGCTGTGGCTTTATTATTTTTTCAAATGGATAACCAGCTTCCCCAAAACATTTATTGACAAAACCATCCTTTTTTATCTCTTTGAAATACAATCATTTCTCCATTCATAATTGCCACACATATTTGGATATATATATATATGTATATATGTATATATATTGCAGATTCAGCATGAGAATCATTGTACATATAATTCTGTAAGATATTTTCTTCAAATTAATTTATAAATTTAGCACAATCGACAAGAAAGAGGAAAATCAGGGAACCGGGGATAACAACACATTATTTGCTCATTCAGTGTATCTAATTATGGATAATAAATAAAAATAAAATAAATTAAAATTTTAGCACTATCCACTCTGTTTCAGTCATATTCACATTATCAGACAATCAAAAGCAGCTCATAGTAGGAAAAGGTTTATTTCAGGCTTACGAATTCTAGGGGAATGCCATCAATGGTGGAAGAAGCTGGTTCATTTCCATAAACACAAGCAGAGAGACACCATCATACCACCAGCAAACACCAAAAAGCACCAACAGCCAGAGTTCCAAAGTGCTCTCCACACATCCTAGGGCGAGACTCAAGACCCAACCAAAAAAAATATATATATATATATATATATATATATATATATATATATATATATATATATATATATATATATATGGAGAGAGGGGGAATAGGTGTAGGGCCTCTTGTCTCTGCAAACAAACTCCAGATACATATGCCACTTTGTGCATCTGGCTTTATATGGGTACTGGGTAATTGAACCCCAGCTATCAGGCTTTGCAAGGAAGAGCCTTTAACCATTTAGCCACCTCTCCTGCACCCCCCAGTTCCTTTTTAAATAACAACAAAAGCAACCAACAGTTTAACCTGGGAGAGAATTCTTATATATTCTAAAATAGTTGAACAGAATAAAACATACTGAAAAGAAGCCATATATTCTCAGGGACAATCAGGTCCATTAAAGTAAAACAATTAAGCAGTTGCCTCTTTTCCCAGTCTACTTTGGATAACCAAAAACCCAATAAGTAAGGGGAAGTGCCTCCTACTTATTTAGAAATATGTTGACTAATAAAAATAGAAAGAAAATATTTAAAAATTACCAATTTGTGATATCCCCTTAATGAAATAATTTATTCATGCAAGGATCATTGATAGTTGTTTAAATCATCATGCATGCCAGGCAGTTATAATTTTTCAAAAGAGAGATTACACAACTGCTAACTTAACACAGCTTAATTGTGCTGAAGTTGTAGCGACCTTTGCATTGCTGGGACAAAACATCCAGCCCAAAGCAGCTCATGGGAGGAAAGGATTTATTTTGACTTACAGTCCTGAGGGGAATCTTCATGATTCCAAGGAAAAGATGGTAAATCAGAGGCTAGACATCACTTTCTTGCCACAGCAGGTGGAAAGTAGCAGCACAACAGTTAACCAAGCTCTGGCAAGGAAGAGCTGGCTATAACACCTCAAAGCCCATACCCAACAGCACACATCCTTAAGCAAGGCTCCACCTCCTAAACTGTCATCAGCTGGGGACCAAGCATTCAGAACACATGGGTTTATGAGGACCATCTAATTTGAAACTCCACATTCCACCCCTGGCCCCCATAAACTAATGACCATCTCCAGATGTAAAACTGCATTCAGCCCAACTTTGAAAGTCCCCATAGTTTTTATTAATCAAAATACTGTTCAAAAATCTCCATAGTCCAAAGTATATTAACTGTGAGCCTGTAAAACCAAAACACAAGTTAAATACACATAATTATGTAGAATAAACGCATACTGCAAAAGATGGCATTGGGCATAGCAAGGAAAGATGAACAAATGCAAGATCTAAAACAGGGCAAGCATCAACTCCATGTTCCATGTTCACCTGGGACCCAGGATGAAGTCTTTGGGGATCCAATTCAGCCCCTCCAGCTGGGTTGCCCACAACTCATGGAAAAACTCTATCCCAATCCAAAAGCTTTCCTTGGTGACCAGTCCACAGCTCTGGCATCTTCAAAATTCTGGGTTCTCCACTACAACCCATGATTCCATCCTCATGGCTTCATTAGGCCTCACAATGCCCAGTGGCCATTTCCAAAAAATTGGGTTACAAACTCAATGACCCTTTCTTTCCTGCATTTGAAATATTTCCATAGTACTGGGTGAGCTACCAGGTTTGTTAATACCTGAGAGAATAAAGTTGTCTTTGAAGAGCAGGACACTCCTTCAACATTCTTCCTAGTGTCTCAATACAGAATAGCTGGCCCAATCTCAATGGTGGCCCAATCTCAAACAATTGTAGCTGAAGCAGCCTGCAATCTTCTGCCCTCTGGGTCCATGGGTTAGTTAAGGAGCTGCAGCATGCATCAACTCCCTGTTCGTCCACAGAGCTGGGTGAGCAGAGGCTTGGAATAGCTGTGAGCCGAATGAGAGATGAGGACTCTCAGGAAAACGCGGCAGTGGGCAGTTCTCATTTTATTATATAGATAGCAGTTTCTATAGAGAAAAGGCAGAGGTAGAAGCATAGGGAACAAGGGGATTGGTAGGGGCAAAATCTGTGAGCATCTCATGAGTTTGATTGGTAGGGGCCAGTATCCTTTGGATACCTATTTTGCATAGATAAATTGAGGGGCCTACGTGACTCTATACATGTATAATAGACATGTATAGAATGGTGATGTCAACAGAGGAAATATAGCCTTATTGTTTAGGTTTCTTATTGCAGCTGGACTAAGTTTAGGCCTTGAATTGCTTGCTTATCTCAGGACACAGCTGTGGCCTGCCTGGAGGCTGGAGTGTTCAGGATTGCTAAGATTTATAGGGGCCCTCAGACGTTGCCTCAACTTCCTTATCAGAAGCAGACATTCCGAGAAGCCTGCCAGACTCAGCAAAACCCTACATCCTCCATACCCCTTAGCAGGGTCCCACACTGCCCCAACCTTTGATTTTTTTATGTGCCATATCCTTCCACTCTATGTTCCACCATTACTTTTAAATTTAGCTTATTGTATGTTCTGAGAACATAGGAATAGCACAGCCAGCCTCTCGTACAAATGGCCTCTAGCCCTGTCCAATCAAAGCTCTTCTTCCACTCATCCATCAAGCCTCCAGAAATTGTTCTACATTTAGATCTTCCAAATTACTACAGAATGTTTCATCACACTCTGCTTACAGAATTGTAAGGCAACTCTTAGTCCAAGGTTTCAAATCCTTTCATATTCCTCCCATAAATCAGTTCCAAAAGAGCAAAAGCCATGCATTCAGGTATCTAGCAACCATTAACTTCAATAACTCAGGGAGGGATGGGACCCTTATGCCCTCCTCTACCATTCATGATGGAATATTGATGGGCCCAATATTGTGCAGGTCTTGTGCAGGTAACAATAGTTACTATAAGGCCATAAATGCAACAGCCATGCTATGTCTGCTGAAAGACAGCATTCTACAGCACACCTCCCTATCCTATGGCTCTTACATTCTTTCCACCCCCTCTTCTGAAATGTTCCTTAAGCCCCTGCCCCCTGGCTCCCATGTGGGGTACAACACACACACACACACAAGTTGAAGGGAGCTTAGATGGGAAGAAGGATTCAGTAGGAGGGTGGGGAAAACGAAAAGGTATTGGGAGGTAATTGTGATTAAAATACATTATATACATGTATAAAATTTTCAATAAATAAAATGTTAAAATGAAAATTCTTTTATTGAAACACCCAGTGACTCCTATTTTCCATGTCTGATACACATTTTCAGAACTCTATGTACTTATCTTTGTGGCATTCAACATTACTGACTCTTCCTTTCTGTGAAACTGTATGCTATCAGATTTCACGGATAATGCTCTTCTCTCTTCTTTTCCTGCCTCTGCTTTTTATACCTCTTAAATCAGTATTTCTGGAAATCCGTCTTTTGTTCTATTCTCTCAGTATTTAGGGATGATCTCAGCTACAAAGAAACAAGAACAACTCATAGACAGTGGCACCACTGAACTCAAGACAGTGTTCTAGACCCTTCGCATTCACTTAATTAGTCTTCACAATGGCCCAGGGAGGTAAAGAACTGTTTTTACCTCTTTGTTACAGATGAGAAAACAGCAGCAGAGAAAGTAACTAGTCCTTGTTCACAATGCTAGTGCATGATAGAGATGGGATTCACACTTAGAGGACTTAATTATAAGAATTCTTGTATATTCCTCCCATTTCTGCCTTAAACCTTAACCTCTCTTGTGAGCTCTAGATTGACATATTCCATGGCTTAGTGGACAAATTCTACCTTGTTGTCATGGTTTTCATGACAGAATTATTTTTTTCATTCATGCAGTTCTCCCCTGTATCCATATCCTGTGTAGCCTACTTCTGATGGTAAAGGCCTGGGGATCTTTTTATAGACTCCTTTCAGCTCTCATCAACCTTCTAATTCCAGTTAGTTGTATCTCCTAAATATGAAATTCATATTCATTTCCAATTCTGTAGACTATGTCCCAATTTGGTTTGCTAATTTTACAGTTAGGCATTCTCTCAATTTAATTGTTCTCCCTCTTCTGTTCTGTCTTCCATACTGTTGCCAGAACAGTATTTCTGAATACAAATCTACTTGGCTACTGCTATACTTAAAATTCTTCAACTCAGTTTGCACTACTGATAAAACTTGAACTCTAAGCTATGATAGGTAAGACTCTTCATGAACTAGCTTCTACGCAGCTTCACTTTCTGTCATTTGGGATAGAGAGATCGCTCAGTGCGTAAAGGCATTTATTGACTTCTGATGGCCTGGGTTTATTTCTCCAGTACCCATGTAAAGCCAGACACACTTTCTGTCATTTCCCCAGAACATATTTATTGACAATTTTCATGCATGTACACATGCATTTTGATCATAATCCCCACCATTACCTTCTCTTGTTCTCTTCCTTGCCCCCTTTCCACTAACCCCCTTCTTTTCAACTAGTCCTTCCTCTTTGTTTTTATCATAAGTCCGCTCCCTTTACTTTGTCTTGTCCAACCCTTTCCCACTGAATGCCCTCTTCTTTCCAACTAGTACCTCTTCTATTTTGATGTCATTTTTGCCACCATGTTTAAGGGCCCAATATTGTGCCGGTCTTGTGCAGGTAATAACAACCATTGTGAGGTCCTGAATGCAATACCCACTTTATATCCAGAAGATAGCTTCCAGAGTCCATTCTTGAGCTCTTCCATTCTTTCTGTTCCCTCTTCTGAATGTTCCCTGACTTTTGGAGGGTGTGATAGAGATGTCACATTTCGTGCTGAGCACTCAACTGCCCTGTGTCCTCAGTTTTTAAACCTCCTCAGTAGTCACTATCATCTGCAGAAAGAAGTTTCTCTGACAAAAAGTGAGAGCAAGCTCAAATTTATAGGCACAAATATTTAGAAGGCATCTTAATGGGCACAACATATTAATTTATCCAAACAATAGTGCCCCCTTAGTGCTTATAATCTTCCCAGCCACAGATGTTAATTAGGTTTTCAGTACCAGACATGAATTCCCTCTGGTGGATCAAGGCCTCAAATCTAATCAAAGAGCAGTTGGTTACCTCCATCATAGTCATGCCAGCATTGCATCAGCAGGAGCACATATTGCCTGGTTGTCTGGTTGTTTAGCTCACAGGAGTCCACTGCTGATTAAGTATATTGATGACTTTTCTCCCCCAACTGCCTGAATAGTACTTTCCAGCACTATGACAGCTAGCTAGCAAGGAGGATGCTTCAAACTCAATTCTAACTTGATTTCTCTGTGTCCTCTAACCAAAGTACATGGTATCTTCAGCAATAGGGTCTCACCATCTAGTTCTGGTGAGCAATAAAAAGCCTTGACAATAACCTGTATTGTTTGGGGACCTCAAAGGCCTCCCTGACTAACTACTCGCTGGGAGATATCCTACCCCTGACAATTTCCATTTTCTTGTAGCAATGCTGGGTATAGCATTGTCCACCTCAACTAGGCACTTCTCCCCAAACTCTCTTTTTAATCATATATTTTTAAGTTGCCAACAAAGAAGTAGATATCCATATGGCTTATTCATAATGACTTTAGTTTTGCTTAGCCCTCCCACACCCTCTTCTCCTTCATACCCCTCCTCTGACCAGATAGATTTTAATTTTAATAAATCCAGTTTGTTTACTATTCATGATCTGTGCTCTTTGTGTCATAATACAGGATCACAAAGATTTTTATTATATTTTCTTCTAGACATTTCATCATTTAAACTCATTTAAGTTGATGACACATTGGGCTAATTTTTATGAAATATAGTCAAGGTTCATTCCTCTCCATATGGGTGTCTTAATGTTCCAGAACAATTTGTTGAAAAGATTTTTCTTCCTCCACTGAGTTATCTTGACGTCTTGCCTTAAAATCAATTAACCAGATGTGTGGGTCTATTTATATACTTTCTTCTGTTTTATTAATCTATACGTCTATCTATTCTTCAAAACCAAATTTTTTACTTGTGTGCTTCAGAGTATCAAAATCAGGTAGAGTGGATTCAATTTTGTTCTTTTTCCAAATTCTTTTGGCTTTTCCACACTACTTTTATCACTTAACTTTTTATTTTATTTTATTTTATTTACTATTTTTTGATTTTATAAAAGATAATACTCTGTATGCCCTCATCCCTGCTCCCCTTTCCCTGAGGACCTTCTTCAGTGGGGTTGTTAGTATTTACTGCAGGGGCATGAAGGCCTCAATCATTCTCTGTGGGAATGGGGGGACTGCGCCTCAGGATAATCCTACCCACTCTGTGGCTCTTACAATCTTCCCTTCCCCTCTTCTACAATGTTCCTTGACCCATTTCAGGACTATGAGCAGTCTGACTTAGTGTTGAGTTCCATGTAGCTTTTAGTTTGATGAGGTTTGATTAGCCACATTGTTCTGAACTACTTTTTTTAATTTAAATATTTTTTTATTATTTATGAGAGCGAGAGTGAGAGAGAACATGCCAGGACCTCATTGTCACTGCAAACAAATGCCAGATGCATGTGCCACTTCATGTGTCTGGTTTTATGTGGGTAATAGGGAATAAACCAGGCTGTCAGGTTTTGTTAGCAAGCACCATTAACCACTGCACCATCTGTCCAGTCCCCCCAGACTAATTTTTTTCTTCTCAATCTTTTTTTATTATCCATAATTAGGTACACTTAATAAGGGGAAAATGTGTTGATGTCTCCAGTTCCCCTATTTCCCTCTTCCCTGTCCCCGGTCAGTTGGATATCCTCCTCCATGGGCAGTTTGGATCAGTCCATGGGGTAGGGGGTTGTGAATAGCCTAGGAGTCAACTCAGTTCCACCTCCCTTTGCATGTTGTTACTGAGGTGGGCAATGTCTCTCCCCCACCATGTCTCTTACAATCTTTCTGCCCCCTCTTCCACTCAGTTCCCGGAGTCATGGTGGGTGAGAGTTAAAGCTGTTTTTTAGTTGAGGACTTGGGGGCCTCTGTGCTTCTGCTTGAGGTTGTGTTTAAAATCGTTGGTGTCTGTTTCGCTGGTTCATCCTGGGTTGATCAATTGGCTGTGGTTATAGGTCTCTTGCTTATCCCATCACTGCCTGCAGGGTTATCTGTGGATCCTCCACAGTAGGTCTGGGGTGGCATGTCTCTTGCCAAGAAGACAGCTATCGGCCTGTGGCTCAATGGTAAGGTTGGAAGAGCCACAGCTCTCTCAGAGCCTTCTGAAAAATACAAACCCAATCTCCATCAGAGAGTGAGATCAGTATAGTTTAATTGAGATACACTTTCCTGAGTTGGCTAGATTCTATTGTTGGTAGCTTTTTGTAAATCACTTGTAAAGTGAGTTTCTTTTTGGTGTCCTAAGATATTGGTTCCCTATGTAATTTACCCTGAAATCCCAGTTCCAGTCAAGGACTCCCCTTCACTGAGTGGGTTTCTTGGCCAAATTGCCAGCTGCTGATTGCCTCCCCCAGGCTTTAGCACCTCCATTGCACAAGTGCTCCCTTCATGGTTCGCTGTTCTCTCCCAGTAGGCAGTGTGTTCTACTCATGGTGGCCGACTGCATTTCATGTCAGTGGTCTCTGTTTATTACAGCTGTCTTTGACCAGTTTCCCCTGGCAGCTTATGCAGGACCTTCCAGCTCTGCAATAACTACCATCTGGGGGCTGGTTACAATTCTCGGTGTTGATAGATGGCTTTCTGTGGTTATTCAGGAACAGGATCTTGCCTCAGGCCTCCCCCAGACTAATTTTTAAATCAACTTGTCAGATAATTTGTACCACACAAAAAGGCCACCTTGGTTGACCACCAGGATAATTCAAAAGACACCATAGTATTGAAAAGAAATGACAGTGGAGTGTTCAGCAATGGGACATCTCTATCACAGTTCCTGAGGCTCAGGGTCTATTGTGGAAGAGATGGTGTAAATATTGTTAAGAGCCAAAGGAAGGGTAGGACTTCTTATAACACACACCTCCAGACACAA
>PVHP010005973.1:38609-62934 GCA_004024765.1 Zapus hudsonius
GAATTCCAGGTCAGCCTGGGCTAGAGTGAGACCCTACCTCGAAAAAAAAAAAGGATATGACACCAAAACAAAATAGAGACTGATTGTGAGAAGGAAGCAATATGAGGGAGGGTTGGGAAGGGATCATAATGGTTTATGGTCTAATTATGGACGCTATCAATCAAAGTTGAAAAAAACTAGGTCTGAATCTGGGCATGGTACCTCACCCCTTCAGTTCCAGCACTCAGGAGGCAGAGGATCACTATGAGTCAGCCTGGGACTACAGAGTGAGTTCCAGGTCAGCCTGGGCTAGAGTGAGACTCTGCCTCAAAAGGAAAAAAAAAGAATAAAGTAAATAATAAATAAATAAGTAACAAGGTCTGAAAAACCCAAGAGAAAATGGTACCAAAATGGAAAAATGGGATGTAAAGAGGCAAAAGCCTCTATCAGCCTCTGCCCAACCCAGCCAAGGAAACTGAGACATTTAAAGGATAGGGTTGGGGTAATGAAGTCTCACTCTTGGCCAAACATCTTTAGCAAGAATGGACACTGGAATTAAAAACATGCTACTTTTAGACCTGAAAAGAGGCCTCTTAATAATGACCAAGGAGAGCATGCCCCTTTCAAGACACCAAAATCAAGATGTCATAAAATCTGGTCAGTAACACACAACATGTAAGAGGTAAATCTGTTTATTTAAGTTCCCTGTTTTAAAAGTTTTCTCTTTCTCTTCTTGCCTCCAGAATAAAATTCAACCTCTGCTTGAAAAAAAGGCCAGTTTAGATTTTATATTCCACATAATTTCATATTTCATAATTTTATTCAATTCCAAGGTCCATTTTACTTTTCTGAGCCATAAGTTAATTAGATGTATACTTCTTAATCTCAAGATATACATGATTTCCAATTTTTTTGGTTAACTGTAACTTAATTTCACAATGGTCAGAGAATATACTATGTTATTTTCAACTTATGAAGTTTGTTGAGGCTTCATTTGTGTAGTCAAAGTTTATAGATTTTTTAATATATATAACAAGGAAGTGTATTCTGTAGTTTTAGAGAGACTTGAATATTTGCAAATTATGTTAACATGATGAATTATGCTTTTCAAGTATTTTATATTCTCGCTGATTTTTGCTTTATAATTTTACCAGTATTGAAATTTTTATTACCCATTACATTTATACAATAAAACACTATATATCAACAAAAATGAATAAGTTACATCTACATGCAACCAAATGGTGGTTAGTGGATGGATAATATTGAGTGAAAAAAAGATAGGCCCAAAGGAGTAGTTAGTAGATTACTTCATTTGGCTAAAACTCAAAAGCAGACAAAACTGATCTGTTTTTAAAAGTCCAAATAATGGCTACAGTTGGCAGGAAAGAATACATCCATATGATTTCTAGGATCCTGCTAATGTTTTCTTTCCTAATATTGGTTCTAATAACATAAATGCATTTATTTTGTGAAAATTTTATCAAGATAATATTTTATAGATTATGTACTTTTCTGTTCCTTGTACTTCCAATGGCTTATTTTAATAAAAAATAGTGAAGGCAAGCATGGTAGCACTTGCCTGCATTGTCAGCCCTTGAACTATTTTATAATCTCAAAAAATATAATTCTCTATTTGTGTAGAGGTACAAAAGTGTGATGTCCTTGCATGATGATATCAAACTGTTACTGTATTTTTAATAAAAATGTGGAAATATGTTAAATAATTTTAAAACTATGTATGCTTTCAGATTCTAAAATTTAACATCTGGGAAAACTTCCCTAGCTATTTAGACAAACACAAAAAGTATATCTTCAAAGATGTTCATTGTAATGTTGCTTTACCATACTGTAGTTCTAAATGACCTGATATCCGTTAGTTAATAGGTTGAAGAAATGATACTTTTGTAGAGTAGACTACAATTCATACTTTAAAAAATAGAAAATAACCAAGCCTGGTAGCTCAACTACTTGGGAGACTGGACAAGACAATCAAATGTTCAAGGCTTACCTGGACTACAAAATGAGTTCAAGGTCAGAGAGTAACTTAATGAAACACTATCTTAAAATCAATGATAGAGTGCTTGCCTAGCATGTAGAAGGTCCTGGGTTTCAAGGTACTACAAAAAAATAGGGCTTGAGGGGGCTGGAGAGATGGCTCAGCGGTTAAGGCACTTGCCTCTAGTGCCTAAGGCCCCGGGTTCAATACCCCAGCACCCATATATGCCAGACCCACAAGGTGGTGGCCCTGGTGCACTTGCTCTCTCTCTCTCTCTCTCTCTCTCTCTCTCTCTCTCTCTCTCTCTCTCTCTCTCTCTCTCTCTCCTTCTCTCCCTCTCTCTGTATCTCTCTGCTTGAAAATGAATAAATAATTTTTTTAAATAGGGCTTGAGAGATGGCTCATTGGTTAAAGCGCTTGCATACAAAGCCTAACAACCTGGGTTCAATTTCCCACCCCAGTACCCACTTCAAGCCAGATACACATGCATCTGGAATTCATTTGCAACAGCTAAAGGTGCTGTCACACCTATACTCTCTCTCTCTCATTAAAAATAAATAAATATATAAAAACTATTAAAAATAAAGGAAGACTATGGGTGTGAGTCACTCTTGTCAGAACTCTATCTCAGCCCAACTTGGCCTGGACAAGACCAAAAGAAGAAAAAAAGATAGCCAAACTCTAAACCAAATATTTATCATATACATTATTTTCAAGTAAATACATAATAAAATCGCATACAGTTATGATTTGTTTTTATTTAAATGCATATACACATATAGATGTTTGAAATTTTAGAATTATTTTATCCTCTAGGTAAATTGACTATCATTAAGAAATATTCCCTTTTGTCTTTACTACTACTTCTTGCTTTAAAGTCTATTTAATCTGACATTAATATAGCTAGATAAGCTTTTGTTAATATTGCAAAGCATATTTTTTTATTCTTTAACTTTCAGACCTATGTGGGGCTTTAGAGTTACATAAATCCCTTCTAAGCAACATATAGAATGTTTTGTAACTCAGTCAAAGAAGTTTTGTCTTTTGTTTCTTTATTTGTTTGCTTTACCTTGGATAATTCCTTTTTTATTAAGCAGAAAGTTTATATGAACAAACCATTTGTTGGTACCACCATTTCCCTCCTCCCTGCCCCTTTCCACTGAGGGCCCTCCTCAATGGGATTGCTAGAATGCACCATAGGCTTGTGGGCTAGGAGTTGTGCCTGCAGCAGCCTGTCATGGGGGGGGGGGGGTAAATGCCTCGGGATATTCCCACCGACCTTGGCTCTTAAATCTTTCCACTCCCTCTTCTGCAATATTCCCTGGGCCATGGTGGGTGTGTTTTAAGTCTACTATAGTGTTGAGCTCTTAGCAGCTTCTGAATCTCTGCTTTGGTGGGCTTTGAGTATCCTCAATGCCTGCCTCCATCACCCTGGTGCAGGTTGTCAGGTTCGCTGTGGAAGCAGCACTCTTGCTCATCTCTCCACTTCCTCTGAGGTTTCACCTGAGCCCTAGCTGATGTGCCAGGGTTGGTTAATTGCCTGCCAGGGCATCAGCTATCATTTCTTTTCTTGGTAGAATTTGGTTGTCCTCAGTTCACTGCCTTGTCCTATGTGGTAGGGTCCCCAGTTTTGTCTTTTAATTGGAATACTTAAGCCATTTACTTGTAATATAATCACAGATATTCCTGGGTTTAAACTTACTGTCTTGCTGTTTGCTTTCTATTTGTTCTGCCTGTCCTGTGTTGCTTTTTTCTTTTGCCCATTTTTGTGTTACTTAAATTATTTTTTTATAATTCCATGTTCTTTATCACCTTGGTAATTATGCATTTTTTTACTGCTCCTGTAGTGGTTACCTTACAGACTACAAATGTTATCCTAGCCACTGTCAAGTCTAATATAAGTAATTTTGCCACATTGTGGGCTTATAGAGTTCTCCTAAATATTAGATCCTTGCATAAATTCTGATTCCCATCTATGATTCCAAAGCCTAGAATTTTCTCTATATATCACTGCTTAAAGACCAAGTTTTATTGACCTTATGACTGTGCCTTCAGTTCAAAGAGATAGATTTTATCTTTACAAGAGAAGTTGGTGAACTGGTATTCATACACATATGTCATTTCATAAATTTAACACAGCCATATCCAGATCCTAACAAGTACAATATGTAAAAGAATAATTGTGATAAAGTTGGGAAACTGTCTATTGAAGCCACAGTAAGATGGAACCTGAAAATGTTTTAACCCATCTTGACCTATCTTCTGTATTGATCTACCACTAGATGTCAGTAAATTCCAGAAAGGGTTGGGCCATTCTAGTTGAGGGGTTACGTAAATTAATTCTTATTATCTTTCTGTTTTATGTATCTTCCAAGTGTTCTATATATCTACGTGAAGAACATATATCATTTAAATCTCAGGGGAAAAATATCACTACATGTAGTAAGAGAGCTCCTTATCCAAGTTGTTACCAGCACTCTCATTTCTATAGCCCTGTGCTTTCCTCAAAGATAAAAATGTTTCTTACCTTCCCCAAGACTCAGTTTCAACATCTTCAAAATAATGGTAACAATCCTCTCTTAAAGGGTTCATCAAATATGTAATACCACCACATAAAGTCTGTCCATTTGGTCCCCAGCCTCCACACAAAGAACACAAGGGACACAAGGGACCCTTAAGAAAGCAGTCCACAGTGAAGTTTTTCCAAGAGTAAAGAACACATGGGAGAAGAGATTATCAATGTAGTCTAGATCCATGGGCTAGAAAGCCTTGAGTGCTAGCTGGGGAAAGAGTTGCAATTCCTTTGTTAGGTAGTAGATTTCCTCTAAGGGAGTTTGTGTAATGAAATTTGAGCCAGCTTCAGAGAAACTGCTCTGGGAAACTTCGTTGGAAAGACTGACAAGGGTATATAGTACTTAGGGGAGGGGGAGGCCTTGAACTACCCATTCTCTCCAGGACCTATCTCTACACTGTGAACAAATAAACCAGCAGACAGAACAGAAGGAGGGAGAGGGAGAAGGAAAGGAACAGAAAGAGGCAGAGGGAGGCAGAGTTAAATCAAACCTTTGCTACTAAGAGGTCTCTGAAAGATTGTTGAGCTATACAGATGCTAGCCAAATGGTGAAGGTCAGGTCCTGAAACAAATTCCCTAAGCTACTCTTGCATGACCAGTTAGCAATTGAAAAGAAAGCATTCACTGGAAGTGCCTAAGGGATTTTAGTGTTTTGCAATCAATCTTAGGGCAGAAAGAACATCAACTTGTACTGTGAATCTGCATTGACTATCTATAAGGAAAGGCACAGCAATGCAAAGCTGGCAAAGTCCTGGATACAAGGTTAGTTGATAAAGAGGTTTTGCTAATTCTTGGTTGGTTAGTCCAAAAGCAGAATGTTACATGGCTGTGACTAGCAATCTTCAGCACCCAAGAAAGGAATATAGAGCAGCTTTGCTTTAATAATCTAGCCTGGAGCTGTGGGTTAAATGACCTTCATCCAGTCTCATTCCTGTAAATTAATTTTGAGCATTGCAGAATTCTGTTCTTATCAAGATAAGATAGGGGAAGAGGCTTGTCAGGCTTAGTGCCTCCCTGAGGAGCTATTGGCAGCTAATGGTTTCTGGGGGCAAGGGACACATGTTCTTCAAAGCATAGTCACTGGTAAATTGCCCATTCTTTGGTAAATAACTCCCCCACCCATGCTCAGGCAAGCAATCATAATTAAACTCAGTGGTTCACAAAAAAATAGATGGCTCTGCAGTTAAAGGCACCTGCTTGCTAGCCTTCTGGACATATTTCAAATACCAAGCCAGCCACATAAGTCAGATGCAAAAAGTGGCTAACATATACTCTAAAGACTCAATTTACTACAGAGACACTTCCTCAACCATATTCATCAGTGATAAATTCACAATAGCTAGAAACTGGAATGAGCCCAGCTGCCCATCAACAGATGACTGGTTAATGAAGATGTGGCACGTATATACAATGGAATTCTATACTTTGTGACAAGGAAAAATGAAATAATGAAATTTTCAGGAAAATGAATGGAATTGGAAAACAATCATACTAAGTGAAGTCACACAGGCTAGAAAAGACAAACACTGCATATTCTCTCTCATATGTGGTTCCTAACCTAAAACAGCTTCAGTTGATTGTAAGCAGTAGTAAGCATCAGGAGTGTTGTCATGGAACTCTGATAAAACTAGGAAAAAAGGGGGGAAATTGGGAGGAAGGGGAGGAGGGACTACTAAACAAGTTGAGGGACAGAAAAAAAAAGTAAACTCAGCATGGAAACACATGCCTTAAATCCTAGCACTTGGGAGGCAGAGGCAGGAGGATTGCCTTGAATTTGAGGCCAGCCTGGGGCTACACAGAGACCCTACCTTGAAAAATAAATAAATAAGAAAGAAATAAATGGGTAGAAGGGCCATTGAGGGGGTGGGGGAAGGGAGAAGAATTACACAAAACAAATGTCGATATGAATCAGTACCATAGAAAACTTCCTCCTGGATAGCATTCTACAAGATATAACTGTCAGTAAGTTGGGGAGATGAAGAACCAAACAGAAGTGACCCATAGATGATAGAGAAAGCTTAACCCTAAAACCATGGGCTTTAGCTGGTAAATCCCTGAGCTAAGTTTGGGTTATCCTTCACAGTAAGATGTTGCTCAGGGAGACACATGAGGTCTCCAACACAATGCAAGCCATTGCCTAAGCACTTATTTACCTGCCAGCAGTAAAAGACTTCACAGCCTGCAGCCACAAGACATCAAAAGATGATGCTGGAACTGAAAGGGAAACGAATTCCCTCCTAGTTAGCCTCCACCACATCTGCCAGGTCCCAAAAATAAAGAGGCGACACAGGTACTGCTCTTACTGCTAGCCTGAAAACCAGTCCCAGGGTGATGGCATCAGATACTGTGGTCACTCAACTCTCAGCAAAACAGAAATCCAGAGGGTACAGAGATTTCAACATTAAAACAGATTTTTAACATGCCAACCAAGACTCAGGGAACATTGAGGACGAAGGGTCCCCCCACCTCTCACAGCAACTGACTATGCCTTCAGGACCCCACTGAAAGGGGGGCTCAGTGGACTGAGGACAGGGGAAAGAGGATATAAGAGTACAACCTTTTATAAAACAAAATAAAATTTAATAATTTTTTGAAAGTAGCCCAAGCATGTGGAATTTGTTTGCAATGGCAAGAGGCCCTGACACCCACTCACACATACAATTTTTTAAAGATATGAAAGAAGAAAGGAGACTAGTTGTGAAGAGAAAGAGATTCAGGGTTCAGTGGGAATGGTGTGGAGCAAGAGAGGGTAATGGGGCTAATAAAATCAAAATATATTATATACATGTATAAAATTGTCAAATAAATAAATTTAAAAGGAAAAGGAGACAAAATAAGACTTGAGAAGCCATTACGGTGACAACTTGAACTGCATGCTCTTTCCTGAGCTCTTTCTCTGTAGCATGGACAGCCCTGCCAATCTTAACAGAGAAAGGGAGAAGGAGATGAGGTTGGAAGAGTGTAAACATTCATAAGGGGCAGGAGAAATGGGAGAGACATACATAGCAAGACTCTGCCTCAAATACATTAATCACTGGAGCTGGAGAAATGGCTCAGCACTTAAGGTGATTGCCTAAAAAGTCTAAGGACCAGTGTTTGATTCCTCAGTCCCCACATATAGCCAGATACACAAAGGGGCGCATGGATCTGGAGTTCATTTGCAGTGGCTGGAGGCTACAGTGTGTCCATTCTGTGATTGTCTGTCTCTTGTCTCTGTCTCTCTGTTTGCAAGCAAATAAATGAAAATAATAAAAAATATTTTTAAAAATTAAACATGGTATGTGGCTGCGGATATATCTCAGAGGTAGAGAGTTGGCATAGCATATGCAGTATTTCCAGCATCTCAAAGAAAGTAAATGCACTTTGTATCATCTTTTTCTTTCTTTTTGGTAATGGGGTTTGATCAAAGGGCCTCATGCATGCTAAGGAAGTGCTCTACCACTTAACCATCCCTAGCCTGTATCTTCTTTTATTGTACTTTTTCATTCATTTTTAAATTAGCATACATAATAATGGGCTTCTTTATGGCATTTTATATATATTTTGGTTTTATTGATCCTCCTTCTCCATAACCTTCTCCCTCCTCCCCTCAGGAATCCTCCTTCTGCTTTCATGTTACAAATATTCTATTACTCTCTTTCCCCTCCTCTTTTCCACATTTCATGTTCCCCTTTGTAGTTTCATGACCTATACCTCATATATATATGTGTGTATATATACATAAAAATTAAAATCTAGGATCTCTATATAAGATAAAACATGCAGTATTATTCTGGGATACTTTGCTTAATATAATAATTTCCACTTTCATCAGTTTACATGCAAAATATTATTTCATTTTTAATTGCTGAATAAAATTTCTCTGTGTGTATCAACTTGTGTATAATTTTTCATAGACAACTTTAAACAGAACATTGTGTTTCTTTAAAAATGTGTGCCTCATCCAGTAACCATAGATTGTTAGTAGAAAAACTTCAATGCCAAGGATGGGAGAGCTTCCAATGAGTTGTTGGCCAGGGAGGTTCCTGAGGCTCCCAGAACATTTCACCAAAACTTTCGCCAAAACTCTTGGTTACCCACCAGAATGAGATGGTAAGACCCTATTGTTGAAGACCACATAGGCTTGAGCTATAAGTCACTGAGAAATTAAGCTGGATCTGACCTGGAAACCTCCTGACAGAAAGCTGGTAAAATCTATGGCTACATGCAGCCGTATGGGAGAGAGAAGTCATCAACAGTGGTGAACAGCAGTGGACCTTGCAAGCCTTAAGATGGTCCAGCCAGGACAAATGTACCAACTGGGGCAATAGTGGCATGTCTATTGTGGGGGAAACCAATTGCTCTTATTGGACTGGAGGCCCGCTCCATGGGAGGGGAAGCATGTCTGGTACTGAAGACCTAGTCATATCCATGTAGTAGGGGAAGTCGTGAGCCCTAGGGGAGTAACACCTGCTGTTATCTGGCTAAATGCATATATTTTGTCCACCAATTTTCCTTATAAGCACTTCTTTTTTAAAAAATGAGAATATCCATTTAGTAATGATTCTCTCACTTTTGGCTAGAGAAGCTTCTCATTTTCAGATGGCAGTGACTACTGTGATAACTTAGAAGACACCATAGTACTGAGAAGAAATGATAGTGGAGTGTTCAGCACTGGGACATCTCTATCACACCTCCTGAGGGTCAGGGTCTATTGTGGAAGAGGTGGTGGAAAGATTGTAAGAGCCAAAGGAAGGGTAGGACTGCTTACAATGCAATCTTCCGCATACAAAATGGCCTTGATATTCATTCCTTCGCAGTGCCTGATAATACCTACACATAATGGAAGGAAAAGTTGATGACACTGAACAGAGACTAACTGAGAGGGGGATGAGATATGGAGGAGGGTGGGAAGGGAATCATAATGGTTTATGATATAGGATTATGGAATGTATCAATAAAAAGTTTTTTTAAAAAAATATGTGCCAGGCTAGCGAGATGGCTTAGTGGGCAAAATACTAAACCATGCAAGCATGAGGACCTGAGCTCCAATCCTCAGTACTCATGTAAACTTCCAGCCATGGTGGCACATACCTCGAATCCCTCCACTCTAGAGGCAGACACAGTTAATCCCAGAGGTTTACTGGCTAACTAGTTTCAGTGAGAGACCCTGCCTCAAAGAATAAGGTGGGGTGGGATTGAGGAAAACATCCAATGTCAACCAGTAGCCTCTAAAAACAGTCATCCACACATGTACATGCACCTGTACACACGCATGCATGGATATCACACACATACACACATCAAAAATTATTAAAATTTTTAAAAATGAGTTCCATAAAAACCCTCCTTTCTTTTTTTAATTGTCCATAATGAGTTACATTATTTAGTGGGCCAAAAATGAGTTGTTATCCCAAATTCCCAAATGACCCCCCTCCCCATGCCCAATCAGCTGGATATCCTCCTCCGTGGGCCATCTGGATCAGTCCTTGTGACAGGGGACCATGGATAGCCTAGTATTCAGCCTGGTTCTCCTGGCCCAAGTGTGTTGTTACTGAAGGGTGCCATGTCTCTGGATAGTCTCCCCCACCACGGCTCTCACAATCTTTCTGCCCTCTCTTCCACTTAGTTTCCTGAGTCGTGGTGGGTGAGTATTACCGCTGCTTTAATGTTGTGCGCTTAGGGGGCTTTGTGTCGAAAATCATTGGTTTCTGTCTCACTGGCTTGTCCTGTGTTGACTGAATGGCTGTGGCTATGGGTCCCTTGTTCATCCCGTCATTCTCTATGGGATTCCATATGGAGCCTCCAGGATATGACTGTGGTGGCTCATTTCTTGCCAGGATCACAGTTATCTGCCTACAGTCGTATGGTAGGATTAGATGGGCCACAGCTCTCTCACTGCATCCTGAAAAATAAAAACACAATCTCCATCGGAGAGTGAGATCAGTATAGGTTAACAAGTATACACAATTCTGGATTACCTAGGTAAAACCCTCCTTTCTGGCTAGCATTTGACAAGATATAACCACCAATAACAGGGGTGGGGGCAGTCTAGACAGAAATGCCCTGCAGAAGGTGGAAAAAGCTTAACCTTAAAATCATGAACTCTGGCCAGGGAATCCCAGGCCCAAAATTTGGTTATCCCCCACAATGAGCTGTTGGCCAGGGAGAACAGGAGGCCCCCAAAACACTGTAGGTCATTGCCAACTCAGTTGATTACCTTCCAGTGCTAAAAGGTAACACCGTTTTGCTGAAGACACCACACTGCAGTCACAGGCCATTGGAATAGCATGTTGAAGCCAAATGGGAGACTGGCTACCTCCTGGATTACCCCTCATAGTGTTGGAAAACCCTATGGGAGCTGTTGGAAGACAAAGGTCACCAACAATATGAATAAGGAGGGGACCCTGTCGATTATGAGATCAATCAGCTGGACAAGAAATACATACTTGTGCAATAGTGACAGTCTCTGTGGGTAACCAATTGGACATGAGGCTGCTCAGTGGGAGAGAACTCATACCTGGCACTGGAAACCAAGTCAGAATCCCATTGTCAGGAAGTTCATAGACTTCTGACAGAAGCCCCCCACTGCTCTCTAGAGAAGAGTGGGTATGCACATCAAAAATCTCTCAAATAACTTCACATACTCCCTTTAACCCAAACTGCTTTCACTCTTGGTTGGGGAAATCTGTATTATTTTATAAATGACAGAGAAAACAAAGTAGTACCAATTTCCAGCGATAAGCCAAGAACATAGCCAACTGCCCACCATGAGACATGCCACCTCTACCACATCCTATGGGGCACAGGAGAAATTGCAGAGGAAGCATGAATACTGCTCTTAATATTAACCCAACAACCAGCTCCAGCAGAAATCCAAAGGCTACAAAGAGCTCAACACTAAATCAGACTGCCAACAGGCCTGCCATGGCTCAAAAAAGCATTGTGAAAGAGGGGGTGGAAAGATTGTAAGAGCCACAGACATGGTTGGAATACCCTGAGGCATGGTCCCCCCCCCACACTATCTCACAGGAACTGAGTGAAAAGAAACACCTGAATGTGTGAATGTGTGATTATTTGGGAAGAAGTCTGAGACATAGGAACACACATGCTCAGATATACACTACCAAAACCATTGCAGTAATCTACAGCTTCCTCAACAAGTCAGGATATTGTGCATATATTTCTAAGCCATATGTGTGCATATGATTTTTGTCAGTTGGGTTCCACTTTTGTCTTTTAGTTTTTGTCTTGAAACAAGGCTTCAAGCTGTCCTTGAACTCACTGTGTAGTTGAGGATGACCTTGAACTTCTCTATTTCCTGAGTACTGGGATGGCAGGCATGCACTGCCAAGCCTGGTTTATTCAATACTGGGGGTCAAACTCAAGGCTTCCTGCATGCTAGGCAAGCAATCTACCAACTGAGCTATACTCTCAGGCCAAGTTACATGTTTTTAAATAAATTTTCATCTCAATATATTTTTGTAATGCAAAATTTCAAACAAGTCAAAAAAGATGAATGTGTCTACCTTCACTCCCCCATCCGAAGATATTTACTGAAAATAGATGCATGTTCTCCATATATATTTCTCTGAATGTAACTTATATATAAAGAAAAACATTTATCTAAGATAACTGATTCAAACTTACAATCATTACATATATTCTTTTGCAATCTATCTATTTCACTTACTATGATATCTCTGGATTTCACCAACATATAATTAACTAATGGGTAAAAATATTGCTATTATTTTAGACAGGGTCTCATGTAGCCCCAGCTGGCCTCAATATTGCTATGTAAACTTATTTCTATAAGGAACTCAGTAGTCAAATTCATACATACAGAACGTAGAATGGTTTAGAGGAGGAATAGGAAGTTATCAATTAATAGGTATAATGTCCCAGCTATACAAGATAAAGAGTCTGGAGAAATAATAGTGGTGATTATTGTACAATAATGTGAATATACTTTTTTGAGGTACTAAGGATTGAATCCAAGGCCTTGTGTATTCTAGATATGTCTTTTGCCACTATGAATGTATTTAGGGCCACTGAACTTTACACTTAAAATGATTAAAATGGTAATGTTTACTGTATTTATTTTTTGAATAAGTAAATATTTTTCCTTATAGCAGAAACTGTGCATTCCCATGAGAACATTCCATGCCAGCACCCAGGACCCAAAGCAAAAGCTTAAGAATTATTCAAGCTTTACTACACATAGCCTGTTCTAACTCCTAATCTATGATCAATATGGGCATATACATGGTAATGAACACTAGAAGAGTCTTAGAGACTGCTCATTGGCCTATCCCATTTGCCCACCACTTTATATTGGGTACTAAAAATGTATAACTAGTCATGAGAATTAGCCACATATAATTCTCAAATATTTTCTGTAGCTATCTGAAATTTTACTAATATCTTTGCCACACACTATGTCTGGATTTTGGTTAGTTATGTTTTCTTGAGACAGGGATTCATGTGCAAAAGGCTAGACTTGAACTTATTAGGTAACCAAGGCTGACTTTGAGCATCTGATACTCTGATCTCCACCTCCTGGTTGCTGGGAATACAGACATGCACCAGCACACCTAGTTTTAATGTTTTCACTAACATTTAAAGGTAATAAAGGTATTTTAAACCAATAAGCAATATCCTAGCCAGCATCAGTTGTCATGTGAAAATAGAGCCATCAGATTTCTGGAAACTTCCAGATACAAGTGGAAAAGCTTTAAAATAGTACCAGGTTTCACCACTAAGCAGGCTCTTTACAAGGCAATTTCCTCAACTTTCTTAAACTTCCTATGCTATAGTCTACATTAAGAATTTACTAATTAAGTGTGGTGGTGCACACCTTTAATCCCAGCATTTGGAAAGCAGAGGTAGGAGGATTGCTGTGAGTTTGAGGCCAGCCTGGAACTACAGAGTGAGTTCCAGGTCATCTTGGCTAGAGTGACACCCTACCTCAAAAAGAAAAATATTAAGAAAACTACATGCAGCCAGAAAGAGACTGTTTTATGAACAGTGATAACATATTTTATTATCTAATTCACCTGTTTCATCAATATACTCTGATTATAAATTTTGCTGCTGAAGTCTTTAAAGAAAAGGGATGCATGCTTAAAATTATAAAAAGAACAAATTGTAAAGACAGATATGTTACCCAAACCATTTTATCAATTTGTCTTTTCTGTCTTTAATTTCTTTTGTCACAAATGGATAATACTTATCTCCTTTATTTCTCTCAAGAAAATCAATGAAGATAACTGGTTCAGGACACAAGATCTCAGGTTATCCAGGCTGGCCTTGAACTTACTATGTAGCTGAAGATGACCTTGACCTTTTTTTCTGAAGTAGAGTCTTGCTATCATCCAGGCTGACCTGGAATTCACTATGTAGTTTTAGTGTGACCTTGAACTCATGACAATCCTCCAACTTCTACCTCCTGAGTGCTGGGACTAAAGACATGTGCCACCACACCTGGCTGACCTCGAACTTTTGATTCACCTGCCTCTACCTCCTAAATTCTGGGATTACAGGCACCAAGCCCAACTCAAAAAATACAAAGTACCAAGTATTTCACAGTCCAAGGGAGAGAAAAGGCATGTGGAGAGACCTGGACTCAACCTGTATCTTCACCAAGGACAGCAAGAGCAGCTTAGATCAGCCAAGCTCAGGCCAGCTCCAACTGTGAAAAGCCAATGGGAAGCAAAAATGACTGATGAGTGTTCTAACACACCAAGTACTGCCAAAGTTTATTATGCATTATTGCAGCAGTAAGGAAGGTATTCTAAAAGCTGCTATTGAAAATCAGGGCCCTACTATACCAAAAACCCGATGTATTGACCTTGGGATCAGGTGGTCAGTGACAATGAAACTGCTGGAAAAACGAATTCATTTTGTGTTGCAGTAAAATATTTGGTAGGAAATACCTGTGATTTCAAGAGACAGAGAATATGCTTAATAAGCTCATGTACTTAGGCAAGCAGGCTTCCAGGTAGAATATTAAAAGAGTAGGATTCTGCAGAACCAGACTGTCTCCTAGGCTATCCATAGTCCCCTGCCCCAAAGACTGATCCAGACTACCCAAGGAGGAGGATATCCAGCTGATCGGGGATGGGAAAGAAGAGCATTGGGTAAAGGGGGATAACAACTTGTTGTTTGCCCATTAAATAATGTAACTCATTATGAACAATTAAAAAATAAATTAATTAATAATAATATGAAAAGAGTAGGAGTCTGCTGGGAGCACTTTTTAATAAACAGATATTCTCAACCAGGAACGGATTGGTTTGTTAACAGAATTGGGAAGCATTTCATGAGCCCAGGAAAGTTGGCCTTTGTAAAGCCCCCAAATCAAAGTTTGTCATGAAAATATCATCAAATTAAGACATAATTTTGGGGCAAAAATCAAGCCACACATTTATGAAAATTTCTCTCATACTAGGAAGCATTTAATAACTATAAGGTCTTAAAGTAGGTCTAATATCATGCAGTCGGATAGTAAAGAGCAATTAAATTAATGAAATAAATCCTAAATATAGCAACAAGGAAAAATTAAAAATATATTGCTAAGTGATAAAACTATAAAAGAAATTCTAAATCATGATGATACTTCTTTTTTGTTTGTTTACAAATAGTTGATGTTTATTAAGTTTTGATTCCTTTTTCTTTACCTGTAAAGTTGGCAAAAATGAACAAATGTATATTTTTTTATCTGAACCACAATGTGGGGACTGCTATAAAGTTACTGACAATTAGAACATCATCAAATATCTATTGATACAATGTAGCAAGGATGAAGTGGCTCAGATCCCAAACAGGATTTCCTACTGTACCAGAGACTCACAGCAAATATTTAAAAACCTTGAAAGAGGTCAATAGAGGAAGGACTTATATAAACAATTAAAATGTTACATCATTGATCAATGCTTTGAATGATACTTCTTAAGCTTTCAAAACATAGGCAGTGTATGTTGTTTGTAGACACACAGATGTATAAAACTGCAGAAGTACATATGAGTATTGAGACATCAACTCTAAGATAGTAGTTAACACTGAAAAGAAGGAATTGAGGCAGTTTAAGGTGTCTAGCATTTTATTCCTTTATGAAAAATGTTCTCTCAAAAAATTATGACAAAATATTAATATTATTAAATTCAGGTAACTAGTACATGGTTATCTTTTAAGTTAGTTCATTTGACTGAAATTTGGAAACTTTAAAAATTAAAACAATAAACAATATTATGTAGAAAGAAACAAAAAGTCAAATGTTTTGGGAGCAGTCCTGCCCTGCAGAACCAGGTAATAATAGGCCAGCTCTATTCCTGATGCTTGGGAGCAGAAGTGGGGCAGATGGAACTCCCTGTTGATGCTCCCCTGTTCTAGAGGGGCGGCAGGTCCATGAGAGTAAGCCAGCTGCAGCACCCATCTAAGTGGCCATGGGGAAGCCATACTTCTGTGACTACTACGACCACTCCTTCCAAAACAGTCTCCACAAGTGGAAGAAGCACCTGAATGAGCTCCAGCACTTCAAGGCCAAGAAGATATGATATGACATGCTCCCAGTCTCAGGTGCTATCTTGCGGGATGAGCAAAACAAGCGGACCTGCGGGAAGTTCCTGCTAACAGGTCAGTGTGACTTTGGATCCAACTGCAGGTTTTCCCACAGGTCAGAGAGAGACCTGCAGGAGTTGAGCATCAAGGTGGAGGAGGAGAGGCCGGCTAGAGAATGGTGGCTTGAGCCTGCTGAGCTTCCTGAGGACCACCTGCAGGACTGGCTGGAGAAGAGAGCTAAGTGTCTGAGCTCAGCTCCAAGCAGCAGGACTGAACCCATCAAAGCCACTTGTCTTCCCTGTGGGCTAGCCGCCAGCACAGGAGCACCCTCCTCCCTGCAGGCACCCCCACCTGGAAGATAGCCCCAGCAGCCCAGAGTCCAGCAGACTCCCAGCCAGTCAACTATCTCATCAGTCACAGTAGAGACAACTGCTCAGTCTAGGGACAGACCACTTCCTGCTGTGCCTTGTGGATCCCTCAAGACTATGGGCCTGGCCTCCCCTCTCCACACACCACCAATCCCACCATCCCTCATGGCATGTCTTCAGAAGTGACAAAACATCCAGATGTTTATAAAGAAACTGTCCTTGTGGTTTGGCTGACACCCCCCCCAAAATCAATGTTTTAATACACAGTATCAGATTTGTTATTCATAAGCGAAAAATAATAAGATGATACTTACATAGGCATTTATGCCCTTTTCTACTTGGACTATCTTGCAGTACATTGATCTTAAAGGTATTTGTAGCTGGGTGTGGTAGCACATGCCTTTAATATCTGCACTGGGCTAGAGTGACACTCTACCTCATAAAAACAAGCAAACATGCCCACAGAGGAGGAAATCCAACTAACCGGGGACAGGGAAGAGGGAAATAGGGGAATTGGAGACATCAACACATTATTCCCTTATTAAGTGTATCTAATTATGGATAATAATAAAAAGAAAAATAAATAAAAATAAAATAAAATAAAGGATTTGTTGTGTGTAACATAATGAAGGAGAATCCAATTTATCCATGACTGACTACTAAAGAAGAAATATAACTCTAAAAAAGAATTTACTCATAAGTAACTGTGATAACTGTTACAGTTAACCAAAATCTTGAGAGCCAAAAGTTTAATCCTTCACCCACAGAGATTTCCAGGATAGGACACATCATTAGACCACTGTTAGTCACATGAGCTACTCTTAGGTCTATTGACTGACCCCCTCATACTTCAGGGAAGTAACATCTTAGGGTCATCTAAGTATGTGACTCAAGTCATGGGCCTAAGAAGACTACAAGCCTTGACCACTTTGCTTTGACCCTGGCCATGTGTTTGCACCAGCCCTCTCAGTTCCATGTGCTCCTTCGGGGACTTTATAAAGTTTAAGTTGTGGGCATGGAGATATGGCTCAGCATTTAAGACACTTGATTGCAAAGCCTGTCTCTCTCACTCTGTCCATCTGTGCCTGCAAAGATAAATTTTAAAAAAATAGTTGTTAAAAGTTTAAGTTCTTCAGAGTGCTGGAAAACCCTATAGAAGCCACTGGAAAATGGTCACAAACAGCATGAATAAGCAGGAAACCCTACAGGCTATGAAATCAACCAGCTGATCAAGAAGTACACATTTGTGTAATAGTGGCATGCAGCCTCTGTGGGTAACCAACTGTTCTCTGATTGGACATGTGGCAAACTCAGTGGGAGAGAACTCATATCTAGTACTGGAAACCAAGTCAGAATGACATTTTCAGAAAACTCAGACTTCAGAAAGAAGCCCCCACTGCTCTCAGAAGAGTGACTTGCACAGCATTAAAACAATGTCTCCAACTTGCATACCCCACTTTAACTCAAGCTGCTCTCACTCTTGTTTGGAGAATCTACTTTATTTTACAGATGGCTGAGCAAACATGAGAATCAAGATCTATTGATAAGGCAAGAAGTTAGTCGACTGTCCACCATGAGATGCGCCACCTCTACCATGGCCTTGGAGAAATTTCAGGGGAAGTGACAACATGAGCACTTCTCTTACTGTTAGCCTTACCACCAGTCCCAGGTTGATGGTGACAAACATGGTGATCAATCAAAGCAGAAATCCAGAGGCTAGAGAGAGCTCAACACTGTCTGATTTAGACTGCCAACAGACCTGCCATGGCTCAGGGAACTTTGCTGAAGAGGGGATGAGAAGACTGAAAGAGCCACAGAGTGAGTAGGAATATCCTGAGGCATGATCCCCTACTATCCTACAGGGGCTGATTGAAGCCTTCATGCCCCACAGTGAATATTATAACCCCACTGAAGAGGGTCTCCAGCATAACGTGAACTGGTGTGAGGGCATATTTATATATAATTTTATGTGTGTATAATTTACATAAAAGAAAAAAGTTTAAGTTCTATTTTGTTCATTTATTATCTATATCAGGATTCTTTTTAATATTTTATTTATTTGAGCAAAAAACAGAAAGAAAGAGGCAGACAGAAAGAGAGTAAGTATGTATGCACCAGGGCCTCCTGCCCTGCAAATGAACTCCAAACACACACACCACTTTGTGCATCTGGCTTTACATGGGTATTGAAAAATCAAACCCAGGTGGTCAGGCTTTACAAGCAAGTGTCCTTAAACACTGAGTCATCTCTCCAGCCTGATATCAGCAATTCTTAAATATAGCTCCTTTCATCCACATGCCTATCTTTCGGTCTGACCTAGATAGTGTAAATCAGAAACTCTAGAGATAAGGCTTAGCAATTAGTATTCACATGACCTACATGAAAAAGTTTGATGACTTCCACTCTAATCTATTAACAAGGAACAGAGTTTTATGTATTATCATCTCTCCTGAACCTCAGTTTCCTCAGTAGAAGTATCAATCCCCTCTCCTTCCCAAAAATGGAGTTAAAATCAAGGGAAAGCCTAAATAAACATTATATCTTCATTTGATTTTAGTTACTTACTTTTAGTTGACTTGAAAAAAATCACTAATTCTGAAGGTCATGCAGCTGAGGTATATAATTTTCGTCTCCCACTAGCTTTATTCTTGATCACTGTTTGATATGTGGGTGAAGTTAATAACAGCTGCCTTCTTTACTTTTTAGAGACTTGAAGGCAAATTTTGTGGAACCCACTGATTCTTCACTTGGACCTAAGTAAGTGTTGTATGGGTGACCAGTTGGCATCAGGAAGCCAAAAACTCTACGCTCAATATAGTCATTTTCTGAACAAGAATCCCATGAAGCACCACAAAGACTGATTGCACATGCTCACATCACTGCACGTCCAATTTCCTGTCCCCACACCTCAAATCAGCTTTATTTTTTAAAAATTATCTATTTTAATTAGCAAAGTATTTTGTATTATTGTGGCATTTTCAAACACAATATCTTGGCTTTTTTCTCTCCCCTACTTCTTTATCCCATATATCTATCCAAAGTCTATCCTCAGGAAAGCAGATTTGAGGATGTGCATCTTCCCTGCCACGCTTGGCTGCCCTGTGTATAAGCTCTGTTTTGAAAAACTTATCTTGATGATTGCCATAATGTGCAGCAGGCAAAACAGGCCCATTTCAATACAGTGTAAAGAATAAACAGGAAATCTTGTGCAGATGGTATCTGCTTCTCCTTCAGTGTTAGAAGATTAATTAGTTCTGGGCTTGAGAAAAGAATAGAAATCTTCATTTGATTTCCTGTTTTTAAAATATGCTTGCTTGTCCTCCTTTATCTTCTAGGTGACTCAGAGAAAACATAATGAGAAATTCTACAAAGAATGTCTGGCACACAATGGAACTTCAATAAATGTTAGACTTTGCTTAGCCTGCTTTCTTGCTCACATGAAAGAGATGACTTTGATATAAACTGCATATAGTAGCTATCATAGATAGATTCTGGAAATGTAGGCAAGAAACAAAATGTAATATATATTTGTATAGCATGAAACTTTGGTATGATGACTTCATTGTAGGATGAGTCCTGAGGGAAGAAATATTACAATTTCATATAATTCCAGGTGCTTACTGCACCTTCTTAGCTTTAGTGATATATTGAACAGCCAACATTTCTGCTTGTACACTGTGGCTAGAGGTTTAATTTCCAGTCAGGTCTCTGGTGGGGCAAAGCGGGTTCAGCTAGCCTGAGCCTTTTGGCTAATAAGCAAGCATTACCATGTGCCCAAAATACTGTCTGGAAGTGACCGGCTGAGGTGGAAAAGGAGTGATCCTTCCCACCCCCACTCTGATCTAATTGGACAGCTTCTCAGAAAAACCTCAGTTGCAAACCACAAACTCCATAGATGTCTGCACTCACTCATTTTGACTTCTGGGTACTGCTACCATGACAGTCTGTAGCAAAGGAACTTTCCCAGGTAATGGCTGTAGTGTGAGCAGTGTACTTGGAACTCTCTCTGCCACTGCATGCTCTGCCATGTTTTTGAAAGCTGCTTGCAAGGCACCAGGATGTCAAGGAAAATGGAGCATCTGGAAAGAACCTTAAATATGTATATATAAAATCACAAATGAGAGAGAGAGAATGGGCATGCCAGGGCTTCCTACCACTTCAGATGAACTCGAGATGCATGCACCTTTTGTGTATATAGTTTAGGTGGGTACTCAGAACATCAGACTTTGCAAGCAAGCACCTTTAACTGCTGAGCCATCTCTCGAGCACCTGGAGAGAAATTTTGAATTTTGGCTGGTTCACCGGGCTCTTCTGGTTGGTCCCCATGATTTCACCTCATTTGTATGAACCTTATTTGCATATACCAATCAGGGCCCACATGTGTCTATGTAAGCTCCTGCACTCATTTCCTCAGTTTACAGATCCACTGCCTCCAAAGAGAAGAGGTTTGAAGAGGATTGAAGACCTGCCCTGTTCTGCAAGAGCTGTCAGACCCTAAGACCTCAGGGCTGCTTGGGCCTCTGCTGCTGGACCCTAGACACCTGGAGCAGCCTGTGCTGGGACTTCTGCCTCTCAGACCCCCCGAGGGGCCTGAGCTTGAAACAGTGGATTTAGCCACTGTAGCTGCTCTTTCCTGCAGGGCTGGATATGCTCATGGCCTCTCCTCTCCTGTCTTGGAGACAGACCCAGCAGGACTGGCTGCCTTGGCAACTTCTGGCTTCTGCTTCAAAGAGACCAGCTGCTGCTCTTGAACCCTCTGGCTCCTGATCCTATGGGACCTGCTATTTATTGGTCTAGTGGTCCCAGTTCCTGTGTAAGTGTCTCTTGGGTAGCTGAAAGACTGTCACAGATTCAGAGCTGAAGAATTTAGAGCTCTAACATGTGCTCTCTTAGTTGGCAACCTGATGCCATGAAGAGTTAGAGCTGTAACACCTTTGCACCCTTTAGGTTGGCAAACCCACTGCCAGCACGTGTCAGCTGTACCCACCTTTGCCTGTCAAGGACTCAGAGCTGTAACACTTTATTTCCTTGTGGGATGGTAAGCCTTGTGCCATTCAGAGTTTGAGCTGTATCCTGCCCTCTCGGTTTGCAAACCTGCTGCCATAAGAAAACAGTTGTGCCTGTGTGGTACCTTTAATCCCAGCACAATCACATCCTCTGATAAATGGACAGATGGTCCTGATCACTTTGCATACAAAGCCCTGTGTTTCAAATACATTAATGGAGAAAATACAGTCCTTCCCTCCCCTATATGCATCTCTGATCTACAGTATTAGAATATGAAAGGAATACCTATAAAATAAGCAATGAATATAATGTCAGGTAGTGATAAGCATTATGAACATGAAGTTTTGTAGCTGTAGGGTTTTTCTACCAACATTCTGGAAAATAGTTAATACCACTTCTGGATTATTTAACATGCAAAGGAAGTCTAAAATATCTTGTTATACCATTTAGCAAACAGGCTGTCAATGACTATTTTGGGGATAAAGACTATGTAAGTCATAGCAAAAGGACATAGGAGAACACCTGAGGAGGCTTCCACTGGTCAAAGATAGAGATTAAGCAAAAAATTATATAGTGAATATAATAACTAATAAAGTGAAACACGTATTTTTAATCTGTCAAGACTCAAACATTTACAAAAATTGATTCAAATATATGAAAAATCTCAGAAAGCTAAAAGCTGCATGTTTTCTCATCCTAGACTCCAATGTTTAGATTTGTATGAGTTGGTATCAAAGTCAATAGTAGAGACCAAGAAGCTAGAAAAAGGCTGTGAGAGATGAAAAGAGAGGGGAGGGTTTAAGGGGATCATAATAGGCCTATGAGTAAAGGGACTGAATACTAGGGGCGTGATTGTCTAAAGGAAGAGGGGATGGAGGAGAAGAGAGCATGGGAGGAGGGTTAATCATAATTTAAGATTTATGAACAAATCATATCTTCTACTTCTTCAATAGCTAATAATATATATGTTTAAAAAAGAGTTTGGCCAAGCACTCGGGAGGCAGAGGTAGGAGGATCACCATGAGTTCAAGGCCACCTTGAGACTACACAGTGAATTCCAGGTCAGCCTGGGCTAGAGTGAGACCCTACCTCAAAAACCAAAAAAAAAAAAAGTTTGGGCAGAGGTATCCTGTGGAAGTATATAATGTTGTACCCAGAAGCCATAGACTGTTATTAGAAAATTTTCAGTACCAGGGATGGGATACCTTCCACAGAGCTGTTGGCCAGGGAGGTCCCTGATGCCCCCAACCAGAACTAGATGGTAAGACCCTGTTGCTGAAGATTTTGCATGCTTGGGCTACAGTGACTGAGAAATTAAGCTTGACCTGAGCTGGAATCCTCCTCCCTGTTGACTAACTTCCAGACCACTGGAAAGAGCTATGAAGTCTATTGAAGGAGAAAAGCCATCACTTTTAACTAGTGGTGGATGCTGCAATCTTTACAGCTGGCAAGCCAAGCCAAATGTACCAACTGGTGCAATGGTAGCATGTCTGTTATGGGGGAAACCAGCTGCTAACTGATTGGACTTGAGGCCCACTCCATGGGAGGGAATTCCTGCATATTACTGGAAATCTAAAGAAAAACCTATGACAATTTGGATGGTCATAAACCCTAGGGGGAAACTACTACCATAGTCTGGCTAAGTGAATGCATTATACCAACCAACCTGTCCTCCAAACACTTGTGTCTATGCCCATATATTAATTCTACTCTCACTTTTGGTTAGAGAAGCCTCTCTTTTCAGATGGTTGTGACCACTTGGGGAGACTCAAAACTCACCAAAGTGCTAAGAAGTGACAGTGGAATGTTTGGCCCTAAGTGTGATATCTACCATACCTCCAAGGCTCGGGGACCATTGTGGAAGACATGGCAAAAAGAATGTAAGAGCCAAAGGAAGGGGAGAAGTGCTTAAAATACTGTATTCCAGACACATAATGGCCTAGATATACATGACCTGCATAGTAGGAGGGGAAAATGATGACATTACAATAGAAGGGAGACTAGTTGGAAAGGAGGTATTCAATAGAGGAGAGATTTGGAAGGATGAACAAGGAAGGGTAGTGGGAGGGGGTTATGATCATGGCGTATTGTTTAGATTTATGAAAGTTGTCAATAAAAAGTTTTAAAAATAAGCAAACCAGTCCACAGTTTTTTAATGTTTAAATGTAAATTTTTAAAATTTGTTTTCTCTTTAAACAATTTTGTAAATTGCTTCCTTTAAGCAATTTGACTTAGTCACACAATCACGTAACCATTCTGAAGACACTTAAAAGCATTACTCTCTCTAACCACCCACACCTGAATCTGAACTGCATGCTAGCTCTTGGCTCTACTTAACAAAATCAGTACCTTCACTCTGACTCACCCTCAAATTCATTTCTGTGAGCATAGTCAAAGATATAGCTTTACCTAAATGGAGATGTCTGAGGGAGGAACTTCTCTTAGATTGCCGGCTGCAAAGCCACCACTGATGGCACACCCATTCACCTGGTGACCCTATGGACATGCTTGCTTAGCATTCACAAGGCTCTATTGCAGTTGCAGTCAGTGTGGGAACAGATTGCAAAAGAAATCGTGTGACATTTTTAACCTGTTATCAGGCACAACAAATGGAATTTCACTACATCATCAGCTACTTATTTTATAATAGTCTTTGAAAATCATCCTGGAAAATGTAAGAGCTACAGGGTGAGAAGGTGTATGTACTGAGAGGTGTTGACCCCCCCCCAAAAAAAAAGAGACTGGATGGTATATTCATGAGCCCACGGAGACTACCTATACTCCTGCTGAGGAGGGTCCTCAGCGGAATAGGGGGTGGGGAGAAAGGACATAAGAGGCCACTTTGCAATATGTTCTTAT
>PVHP010005974.1:0-62618 GCA_004024765.1 Zapus hudsonius
CTAGGAATAGCTGCTTAAGGGCCGTGATTGGGTTACATCACACCAGCATCCACACTGGAATCAATACCAGCCTTTCATGCCTGAATACCTTCAAGCTGGCCCTCCCTTCCCTTGTCTTATCTGCATCTGATATCCACCTGCCCAGTCTTTAGAACATCTCAGCTTCTTCACATGTGCATCACATTATCCCCTGTTTCTCGCTTTCACTTCCAAGGGTTTTATCCCAACAGAAATCCATTCTTTTTCTCTTAGACCTCTAAATCTGACCACCATATTTCTTGTAACAACATAAATATCTTTGGTTTTATATGACATTTTCACATACATACATACATACATATACATATCTGTATATGTATATGCATATATATGAGTCATATACATCCCTCATTATTTTTCTCATACTCCACCCCCTTTCACTGCTCTATTTCCTCTACCTAAATCATCTCCTCTCTGTTTTTTTTTTTTTTTAATTTAAATTTCAGCCAGTTGTGGTGGTGCATGCCTTTAATCCCCACACTTTGGAAACAGAGGTAGGAGGATCACCTTGATTTCGAGGCCAGACTGAGACTACATAGTGAATTTCAGGTTAGCCTGTGCTAGAGTGAGACCCTATCTCAAAAAATATATATAAATTCCACTTATGAAAGAAAACATGCAATATTTGTCTGAATCAGGCTTATTTCTCATAATATAATGATATCTAGCTCCATCCATTTTCTTACAAATGACATTATTTTTTCATGACTGAATAGTAACCTATTGTTACTATATATGATATAGATAGATATGCATATAGATAGATACATATTATGTTCTCTTTATTCATTCATCAGTTGATGGGTACATATGTTGATCTATGAAGTGGTTATTGTGAAGAGACCTTCACTAAACATGGGTATAAAGGTATCTCAATTATTTGAATGATTTGGGATTCTTTAGGTATATACCCAGTAGTAGTATAATTGGATTATGTGGTAGTTTCCTTTTTATATATTTGAGGGCCCTATATAATGATTTCCACAGGGGTGGAATTTACATTACTACCAGTAGTTTAATGGTTTTGATATACATGATTTGTGAAGAATACAGATAATGAATACAAATTTTAGAAATTATGTCTTTTAGCCATAATTCCTTCTCCCATTCTCCTCATTTCTATCCACCCTCTTAAACTCTTCCCTTAATAGCTCACCTCACACCAATCTTAGAAATCCATGAAAGAAGATAGATTTTTTTTGAGGTGGGTGATTTAACAGAAGCGGTCAGAATCAGGTCCAAGAGGTCCTTAAACTACCATGCTGAGAACTTTGAACTTGATCTCAAGAGGGAAGGGCAGTGATTGACACATCAATACCTTCCTCCCCTATCTCCCTTTATTGTCTGATGCATGTCATGTTTGTATCACCCCTTCATCCTCCCATTCATCCTGGCCATGTGAGTTACAACAGAGGGCCCTGCAGAAGTCAGCAGGCTGCTGGGTCTTGTATTCTCACAGAAAGACTTGAAAATCTATTGCGCCATCAAAAGGAGAAAGGCAGAATCTGATAGATGTTTTATAAAGAGAACTCAGGAAAGAATAAGGGATGGATTTAATTTGGTGAATCTGGAAGCAAAGAGGCAAGTCAGTAAATTGGTAGAATAGTTCAGGTAGGGCAAAGCCTTTAGCTTTATAGCAAATGGTTTTATGGTGGTCATTAAAATCCGCTAAGAAATGAAACTGAGCTCTTTGGAGAAAGATGTTTTTTAAGTTCACAATAAATTAAGTATAACCTTTTTACTTCTAACAGAGTCACATTCCAGTTAGCTCAAAACATTTACAGCTAACTGTTCCATCAAAGGCAGTCTATGTAAGAATCCAGTAAGATTCTGCCTCACTTGGAGCTATGGCCACAAGAATCTTCTAGTTCACTTCATTCAGATTCTAAAATCCTAATTTTCCTATATTTATCTGTAGCAAATCCCCATTACAGTAAACTCCATTAGAGTTCATGTCAGTTTATATAGGCCATGGGGAATCAAGATGAGACATTATCTCTAGGTGTGTGTTTGGGAAGGTATTTCAGGCTGAGATTAGGACTTGAATTTGATGGACTCTGTAAAGTAGATATTATCTCAGCATAAGGGATGCCATTCATTCCACTGATGGCTTAGATAGAACAAAGCTGGATGGTAGAGAAATTCATCCTCTTTCCTTCTTCCTTTTTTCCTGCCTCACTGCTTCGGAGGCATCTCATCTCTTTTCTTATCTCCAGACAGAGGATTATATCATTGACTTCCCAAGTTGTCAGGCCTTCAGGATCAGACTGAATTATTCCATTATTGTTTGGAAGTGAGTGATATGTGTACACATGTGTATGTTCCTATGTGTGAGTGCAAGTATGCTTCTGTCAGGGCACATATATGGAGGTCACTCCTCACCCTCCACCTTCTGTGAGACAGGGTCTCATTGTTTCACTGTGGCATTAGCCGAGCTAGTTTCTTGCTTCTGGGCAGCTCACTTGTCTCCACATCCACTCTCTCTTCACTCTAGGTGCACTGGGACCACAGAAATAACTACACCATTGCATCTGACTTTATGCTGGTCCTGAGGATCTAAACTCATATAGTCATACCTGTACAGCAAGTATTTTATCTACTGTGCCATCTCTCCAGCCACAGTTCGGTTTTCTAAGACATCTAAATTATAAATAGCATATCATAAAAATTTCTCATAATAAATATAACTCTGTAATATTTATATATAGTATATATTACATATATATGTAATATATATTATAGCATATATATATACTGCATGATGGCACACCCTGATTTTGCATATGTATATACACACACATATATATATATATATATATATATATATAATATATATATGATATCACATGTTTATATATCCATGTGCATTTGTATGTATATCTATGTCTTATCTCCTACTGGTTGTTGCTCTGGAGAACCCTCCTAATGCTAATGGTGATGACTGGAGCCATCATCTCTAGTTCAGTAACTATGACCTAGTACATAGTGGGGTTCAATAGTATTTTGAATGAATGAATGAATGAACAAAGAAACCTGTGAACTTAGAAGCAATTTTCATCCAGAATTTATTACTTTTCTATTAAGCAAGTACTCTGTAACCAAAAATATTCTAGACACTTAGATTTGAATGTGAGACAGACAAATTTAGTATATTAAGAAAGGGACTGGAGTCCACAATGCACAGGAAAACATCAGAGAGATAATGTATACATAGTGGACATATTCTTTAAAAGTGTGTTATTGGTGCATATAATACCTATTTTGTTAGCTTTATTATACTCTGACTAAATACTTAAGATAATCTACCTGAAAACAGAACAGGTTTATTTGGCTTATTGTTTGTGACTATTCAGTCTATGGTCATCTGGTCTGCGGCTTTTGGGTCTATGGATAGACAGTGCCACAGGGCACAAGTATATGCTGATGGAAGCCCTCACATCATCATCAGAAAGATCACTAGTATCAGAAGACCCCCATTAGTTCCCAATTTTTTAAATTTTTGCCACCTCCCAATAGCAATGTGGATGGGGGAAAATCAAAGTTTAATTCATGGGCCCTTGATGAACACTCACCCAAACCATAGCATCTGTGGTGAACAGGGCAGTGACACACTGCATTGTAGAAGAGGCTGAGGGCAAGTAGTGCTCTTCTTAAGGGAAAGTAGGAAGGGGAAGTCAGGACAGCAGGAAGCTGCAGAGATCTGAGAGAAGAGGTGGGATTGAGTCAGCTGAAGTAGCTCAGTGTTGTCAGAAGGAAGAGTGTAAAGGGCAGTGGGGAAAGATGGCGCTGAACAAGAACTGTTTGTATACCAGTGGGTTTGCATTTCATCTGGTGCTGGGCAGTGGGGAACCACCAGGAGGCTCTCTGTGTTAAGACGGAGTGTTGGGGTCAGCATTCTAGTTGCTGTGCAGAAAGAACCCAAACAAAAGCAGCTTCTGGAGGAATGGGTTTATTTGGCTTACGGACTCGAGGGGAGACTCCATTCTGGCAGGGAAAACGATGGCATGAGCAGAGGGCTGGACATCACCTCTGCCATAGCACTGCAAACAGCGGCAGGAAGGTGTGCCAAACTCTGGCAAGGGGAAGCTGGCTTATAACCCCCATAAGCCCACCCCCAACAACACAGCTTCATCGAGGTTGTAAAATCCAAACTGCCTTCAGCTGAGGATCGATCTATCAGAACACATTCAATTGTTTGTGGGGGACACCTGTATCAAACCATGACATGGAGTCTGATAGAGTGAGATCTAAAATCAGGATGGGGAAGAGAAGAGAGTGCCCTTCAGGTTTGTAGAGCCTCATCTGCTACATTTCTGCTTCCACAATGCAATTAAACAATTGCTGTACGTGGCCAGGGTCTTTCACCACACTGGTCCTCCCCTCCGTATTAGAAAGTACCCAGCTGGTAATTGAATCAAAACTCTATACTTTTTCTGTGGGAAAATGTGTTCAGAGTTCTGATTGCCACCTATGAATATGACTTAGCTGTAACTTAGATGCTGTCTCCAGATAAAGGTTTTTCTTTAGGAAATAAGATGGAAGCACGGCCTGGTGGCACACGCTGTAATGCCAGCATTGGGAAGGCCAAGAGATGAATCTTTTGCGTTCAGAGTATTGTGTGTCCTGTCTCAAAAAAAAAAAAAAAAAAAAAAAAAAAAAAAAAAAAAAAAAAAAAAAAAAAAAAAAAAAAAAAAAAAAAAAAAAAAAAAAAAAAAAAAAAAAAAAAACAAGAGCCAGTAAAAAAAGAAACATGCAGATGGGCACGGTCTTTGAGTGGTAAGATTTCTGAACCAAAATTTTCTGAAGATACTTTCAAAATGTGAAATTGACTAATACTAAACATTACCAAATTCACAGAAATTAAATTCAGAAGCCAAGAAATTCTATAAAAGAAGACGAGCAGTTTGAATTGAAAGCATGTTATTGAATTTCCTGATTGTTATGTCGTAACTTGAAAGTTTGCAGTTTACATAGAACTGCTCAGTATTTCCAAGGCAGGCTTGTTTACTAAATCAGAGATGGGTAAACACTTGTTACACAACTTCTGTGTAGAATGACTCCATTTTGCTTTCAACAAATGATTTCTGAGCACATACAATGCAAAAGCCACTGTATAAACGGCTAATGGAATGTGGAAAAATACTAGTGAAAATGCACTCTTGCCCGCAGGGAGAATCCAATTAGTGATGGAGAAATACATGAAAAGATAACTAATAGCAGTCTTTCTAATAACGAAAGGTAGGAGACAAATTAGTGATAAGATAATCAAGATCATTGTAGTTCCAAGGATGAGGCAATTAAATTTAGCTGGAAGTGGAATATTAGCTGCCTTCTAAATCTTAGATCTACTTTTAATAGGCAAATAAAGAAAAGAGAGGACCATCTGGCTCCCTCCTCCATCATGCTATCGAGACTATCTCTAAACATTTCCCACAATCTCTGATTGCTGCTTCTAATGGACTGTCCATGGTTTCTGTTCCTATCTGTTTGCAGAGTTTAACTTTTAAACTCCCTCCCTCTCTGGCTCCTGTTGTGTTGACTCTCTGAGTGTCAACACTATTTCTTTGCTTGGATTTGCTTCCTTCTATAGTGCAACAGGTTCTATTCTGTCTTTTCCCACCCTTCCTGGCTGCCTGTAGCCCTGGTTCAGCTTTCAGATACAAGTAATTCAAGGAAGGGCACTGACCTGTGTGTTGCAGTGGGCAGTGTGGGGATCAGCCTTGGCTGGGGAAGATGGACTATGTCTGTGGCCTTCAACCTAGGCTGCTCTAGGGAATGCTGGAGTCCCATCTCCTATACTCAAGATGCAGACTCCATAAGATCGCTGAGGCAGATACACAGCTAACACTGAAAATTTAAGTCAAAATTGCAGGTATTTTAAAACACAACAGGTATTTTATTCTGCAAGTCATTACCTGTAGGTTGGAAAAATGAATTTGGATGATAATGCCACTGTATATAAAATGAGAGAATAGTAGCTATCTGTAGCATGCTTTTGTTAGCTTGGTGTTATTCTCCTTATTGTCATACTTTTAGAATAGTATGCCTGTGCTGCTGTTTCTGCATTTGAACCCTTAGTGGGCACTGACCTTTCTAGTCTCTCAGTGATTAAAGCGCTTATTAATTTCCTGGGGGGTTGCCAACACTCTAAGGCGGCAGAATAGTAGGGGTTCATTAACATGTGGGGCTTTAATTAGCCTGAAGGAATCTGCTTCTTTCTTACTCTGATGTCGAACCAAGCTATAAATATAGACATATAAGAATAACACACACTCACAAAACCATCCCTGAAAGAGCTGTTGGCAGGTCTGGGATAGATCTTTTAACCAAAACAAGCACCCTGAGTTCCCCCTTGTGCTCTCCTGGGGCCTCATCAGGCTCCTCTAGAAAACATCACTTGGACAGGACAGGACAGCCTAGTGTGTGAGAAAACCTGAAGGGGTCTAGTTCAGCCCTGGATATAATTATTGACTGAGACATACAGCTAAGTCCCTTTTGTATCTGTGATTCTATGAATAGCAACTGTACGGAAAGGCAAGAATTAAAGTCTCTTGGTGTCAAACAGAGGAGAAGGGATTTCATAAACATCTTTACACCTGGAGAACATTTTAATGGAGAGAATAATGACTGCATTCCCCATTTCATTTCACAACCTAGAGAAGAAATAAGTACAGGTTGTGCCTGGGAGTAGCTGAATTGGTTAATTAATATTTTGGGAGGGGGTCCTTTCAAGTAGTGAAAAGAACTGGTGGGTAGGCAGTGCATGTGCCTCTGGGCTTTTGCAACTATACCAGATGCTGCACATGAAATTCTCAGATGGCTACAATGAATCCATCAGTTCACATTTCTGAAGCACTGTGAAGATTGTCAAGCACTAGAACGAATGCCTAGGAAGGCAGTCATTATTTCCACCCCCTGCCTTACCCTAAAGGCACCTATAAATAGGAAGGAAATCCAGCAAACTAAGGCCATAGAGTGGACTTGAAATGAAATAAAGACCTGGCTGCATAAAGACAGAGCTCTTAGGATGGGCAGAATGCGAAGTCCTTCCTCTCTCAGCAGGAGAAGTGTTCTTCCCTCACAGGTGATGCTCTTCCTCCCTCCATCCTCGAGCTGTGTGCATCTGAAGTGCCAAGAGCAGGCGTTTCGAAGGCAGAGCCACAAATTCTATTTTCACCATTGCTCTTCAGTATTTTCTTCTGGGCTAAGCCTAGACATGCCAGGACTCAGAAATCCTCATCTCCTCAGAGAACATCAGGGAAGAGGGAGTAGAAAGACTGTAAGAGCCAGAGGGTGATGAAGAGGAATTTGGGGCTCTGTCCCTCAGGCATAAAGTGACTGGTACATTCATGACCTCATCATGCTGTCAGCTCTCCTTGTCTCCACAAGACCTGGACAGTATTGACCCATCAACATTTTGACATGGATGATGGAGGATGGCAGAAAGAGACGCTGAGATAGAAGGACTGGTCTGAAAGAGATGGGTTTCGGTGAAATGGTGGTGGAGAGGGGAGACATAAGGTAATGGGAGGGGATGATGATCAAATTGTAGTATGAAAATGTATGAAAATTCTCAGTAAAAAGAGAGAAACCCTTATCTCTGGATCCATTCTTTTTTCTATCTGTTTGAATACCTAGGCAAGCTTTGCCTGGTACAGGACATTTCTGAGCATGTACCACAAAGAATAGAATTTCTGTCAGTCCGTGGGTTGCTTCCATCCGTGATTTGATCTCACTTCCCTCAGGTTTGGTACCAAGGAGGTTGCCACTGGGAGCCTATCAAGAAGGCTCAAGGAGAGAGGATCCTGGGCACCTGTTATCACAGGTTAAGGAAACTGGTGATTTAATGCTTGGCTTCTAAAAGCAAGCCTCATTCAGAAATCATATGCATTAAATGGGACCAAACGTGTACCATTTGGAAACTGGGTCTCATAGAGTTTAACTATAAATCATAAATAAATACTCTGAGATGGCACTTCTTTTAATTAAACTTTTTATTTTCTGAGATGACATTTTAAATAAATGCCCTCTCGGTATATTATGCTTATCGGATAGTCCAGCTCCTTATTAACCCTGGGGGACATTTAGAACTATTCTATTAAAATGTTGTGAAGATTTACAGTCTGTGGTAAGAAACATTAAACATAAACTCCATATGCCCACACAAGTTTACTTGTAGAGTGCCTGTCACAGCACTCGACAGAGCTGCCATCAAGTGAGCACACTGCCAGTGGCCATCAGGCTATGGAGCTCCTGTGTCCACAAGCAGTTCCCAAGCAGCCTTTGACTGTGCTGTGGAATTGGAGTGGGAGACCAATGTCTGGGTTTTCTCAGTGCCTGACCCTTGGGCATCTTTACCTCTGTCTTCCTGTGTCACTTGGCCATCTGACTGTCTTTCCTGGTCACAGTCCCAGGTGACAGGGAAATGCATCAGTACATCATTTGTATTGTCAGTAGGAGTCAGTGAGGGGTTCCATGACTTGGCATTACTCACTAAAAGCATTTCAGCATTAAAACATGTGCTGCTACTTCTGTTTTCCATTTTCAGTCCTAAAAATGAGCCACACTTTCTGTATGCTCTGGAGAGAGCTTCTTTTTCTAAGGGTAAGATAACAAGAAAAGCGTTTTCATACCCAAAGATGCAATGCTTTACTTCTTGGCCATTTAGAATAACAAAGCAACTCAGAAGTGGGCAACTCCAGGCACTGGCGTGCAGGGGTTTGGCCAGTGAGTCAGCACCCACAGGAGACCTCTTGAGGTACCCTCAACAGGGTGTTCACAGGCTAGCCAGTGATGTGCTACTCAGAATTCCCATGGACTTGGCCAGGAGAGACTCGCTGCCATCTCAAACTAATTCCAACTTATTTCAACCACATTTGTCAGTCACAGGTAAGTGGAAGGACAGGGAAGACAAGTGGGGACGGCTGTCACACCTCCACACAGTGCTGTTGTCAGTTACTCTGACTAGTAGAGTGGAAACTTCTTCGATTGAGTCAGACCTAAATATGGAAGAAAGGAACCACGGGAGCATGGGGAATGTGTTACTACTGGGGATGGAGCCTCTGGCCTTCGCTGCCCTGCTGTCACCCATGGAAATAAGCACTAACCTGTGCCAACTTCCAGGACCCGCAGTGCCTTCTCATAACACTGCACATTTGCACACACTGGACACACTGTCATCTCTTTCCTCTTGGTTTGTTTGCTCAGTGCTTGATTTACTGCACATCAGGCCAGAGCAGTTTGCGATTTTCTCTCAATTTCGCACTAGGATATCTGTGATGGAGCTAACCTCGGCCTATCTTTTCTTGTGATCATCTGTGGAGGTCTGAGCCTTCTTTTTTATGTAGAGAACTAGGTTTGGTTCCCAGGTCACAGCATAACTGTTTTTTGAAGTTTTTTTTTTTTTTTAACTTAATAAAATTCATTATTTTCATGGTGCAGTGGATCAAATCCAGAGCCTAACTGAGAAATAACTCCAGCCTGACATTTCCAACAACAATTTCACTTGGTTCAGTCTAATGCATTGTTGCTAGGAAGAAGTACTAGAGATACCTTCTAATGAATGGGCACACAGTTCACATCCACTCATCTCCTGTCATATTCTTTTTATCAAAATATCTTTGCGAGGATTGACATCTACAGTTTTATTGACCTAACAAATGAGTCTGGAAGAGTTCTCTATTTTCTGAGACAGTTTGTATAGGATTGATGTTAATTCTTTTGTATGGGATTGATGTTAATTCTTCCTTAAATGAATATAGAATTTACCATAAACCAATTAACTCTCTTCCCTTAATTTATATGAAGCTATTTAAAAATGTTTTATTTATTTATGACAGAGAGAGAGAGAGAGAGAGAGAGAGAGAGAGAGAGAGAGAGAGAGAGAGAGAGAGAGAGAGAGAGAGAGGATGAGAATGTCCTGGCCTCCTGCTACTGCAAACAAACTCCAGTCACATGTGCCTCTGTACATATGGCATTTGGGGGTAGTGAGGAATCAAACTGGGGCTGTCAGGCTTTGTAAGCAAGAAGGCTTTAACTGCAGAGCCATCTCTCCAACTCCCTGTGGAAGGCTTTAAGATCTTATATGAAATACATTTATTTAAATTTTTCAGCAAAGTGGTCAAATTGGTGGAAAAACATTACTAATGTTGTTTCCCTTCCTATGTCTAAGAGCCCAGAGTCCCAATATCATTCTGATAATAATAAGATGGTCTTTGTTTTTTCAATCATGATTATTCTTTCAAGAAAAATTTGCCAATTTGATTATTTTTTTGCAAAAAGCCAATGTTTCAGTTTGTATATTCTGTTTCCCAGTGTGTACTCTGTCACACAAAATTGCTTTGTGTCACACTCATGGAGTTCAGGTTCTCCGTTTGCCTGCTCAAGGTGGAATTCCCAAAGTCCTGGCTATGTGTCCTCCTGGCTAGCTCAGGCATTTCAGGACTGCATGTGTCCCTATGAGCACTGTTTCACCTGCATATTCTAGGTTGCTATGCCATTTCATTACTGTGCAGTTGTAAATATTCTGCTATTTATCTGTGGCTTCTTGAGCTCATGGGTTATTTAGAAATCTGTGATTTTGGTTAGTCTATTTCATTGTGTTCTTTTTGTTAATTATTTAGGCTTAGAAATTTAGGGAGGCTTCCTTTGTGGCCAAAGGTATTATTTACCTCAATGACCGACCATTCCAGTTGAAAAGAACGTTCAGTCACACTAACTTGTAGCTATCAACTAGATCATTTTCTTATTCCCTTTGGCCTACTTTATTTTTGGAAATTACTGAGTGAAGTTGAAATATCCACTTAGTTTGGAAAGTTATTTCTTCATGGATTTGTTTGCTATTAAAGCAGACAAAGCCACTCCCTGGGGCTGGCTGTCTATGGGGAGCATCTTCATCACATTTTCTTCTTGCTCTCACTCTGGGAGTTTTCTATATTTAAAATGTGCCTTATGTAGACAGTACATGTTTGGGTTGTGTTTTCTTATCCATTCTGATATTCTTCATGTTTCAGCTGCAATTTCAAATCCATTCATGCAATTATTATTTTTTTCACTAAATATTTTGTTTTGTTTTTCTTTTCCCAGCCTCCTTTTGTGTTAATCCTGTTTTTAGACTGTCAATCTATTTCTTCCATTAATATCTCATCTATAGCTGAGTCAAATAAATTTAGTAGTATATTTAAAACAAATCATGTATTTCCTTAGCTTTTGCACTTTATACCTCACATTTTCTGATGCTTTCACTTATCATTTGCTGTTCTGTAATAACTTTCTTTTGAATTCATTTCATACTACTATTCTTAGGCTTGAAATAGTCATCTTTTTGAAGGTAAATTATAAGAAGTGAGTAAGAATAGTACTTATCTTTACCCATATATTTACCTTTCCTACCTATAGGTGTGAGCTTCTGTCTGGCATCATTTTCCTATGAAGTATAAATATCTCTTAACATTTCTTACAGAGCAAGTCCATTGACAACTCATCTTCTAAGCTTTCGTTTATAAGAACTGTCTTTATTTCACACTTGCCTGTGAAATTTATGCTAGAGAATCCTTCCTGTCCACTGTTTCCACCTCTTATTGATGAGAAGACAGATGAGTAGTATTAGTGGTATTCTTTTCACTCAGTTTTCAGCATGTGAACTTTCATGTTTCTGTTTATGGACCTTATGCTACTTGTTCTGTGTGATGTTTGCTGAACTCCTGAAATCAACAGTATTGATGATTTTTAAAAGGGGGCTGGGGAGCTGGAGAGATGGTTCTGTGGATGAAGCACTTTTCAAGCAAGCATGAGTACTGGAGTTGGGAACCCCAATGCCTGCAATAAAAAGTCAGACTCTGTGGCAGGCATTTGTAATCCAAGCCATAGCTTTCCCCTGAGAGAGGTGGAAATGGGAGAATCCACTGATAGCTCAAGGCCAGATGGCCTAGCAAAACAGTCTTGGCGAATAATGAGAGACCCTGTCTCGAAGTAGGTGGAAGTCAAGGACTGACTCTACATGAGCACTGCTTTGTACATGCAGCTGCACTCACGCAACAATCACACACTCACTCTCACACACGCCAAAACAGATAATAATTGGGCTATTCTTTGCCATGTATCTTCAAATGTTTGCCTGACACTGTTCACTTCTTTTCCTTGGACACCAATTTGCACACATTTAGCTCATTTGGCAATATTCTGCATGTTCTTGAGGCTATATTTAATTTATGCAATCTTTTTTCTTTCTGTTCTTAAAATTGGATAATTTCTGTTCATCTGACTTCCAATTCACAGACTTAAAATGTCATCTTTGGTATGCTAATGAGTTCATCCAGTTAGTTTTTTTCATTTCAGTGGTATATTTCAGTTCTAGATTTCTATTGAGCTCTTTACAGTTTTCTTTATCCTAAACTACTTCTATTCATTTACATTTTCTTATAACTTTTGTAAATGGATTTTAATTTAATTGTTTGAATACTTTTTCCAAAAGCTGATTTAAATACTGTATGCTAAGTTTCTATTGGTCACTTTTATTCTTAGATATAGTTTGTAGATTTTCTTTTCATGATTATAATTTCTGATATGAGTATTGCTGTTATACGTAACACTCACAGTTAGTAGGTTCTGTGACCTACCCTGAGCTCTTGATGTTTGTTTTAGCAGACATTTGGCTTTGATCTCTCCTTCAAGTACTGTTTTTACTGCTAAAGAGGACACGTATGGGTCTTGTTCACTGCGTGGCCCTTTCTGTGAAGCCCCCTCTCCATCTTTGTTGTCTCAGCTAGAGCTCAGTGTGTTGAAGAGTAGTGCTAATCATTCTGGCAGAGGATCCCAGCTTTCTAGCACTATTGTTCCTCAGTGTGGCCTGAGGTCTAAGCACTGTCACTTGTCAGAGGCTATGTACGGCTCTTGGGCCACAATTGATGCCATCTGGTAAAGGCTGGTGCCTCTCTCTGCCTGTGGAGACTTCAGCAGCCACAGACTTGCAGGGATGACCATAGAGACTTCTGGAGCTTCCTCTGTGCACTGCTTTCTCCTCTGCAGTCTCCCCTCTGGATTACAGCATCTCTAGCTGCTTTGCAATAGGATCTCTGCCACTTCTATTTGGCAGGAACATTGTGGTGCTCTGTCCTGTGCCAAAGGTCAGCAATGTGGCTGGAACACTGACTTCTGCAGAACCCTAGAGTCCTTCACAATTGTTGAGTTCATCTTCTTTTGGCTATTTCAGTCTTTTTAAAAAATATTTATTTATTTGCAAGCAGAAAGAGGGAAAGAGAGAGAAGAGAGGCAGACAAAAAGAATGGCTATGCCAGGGCCTCCAACCACTGCAAAACAACTTTAGATGCATGTGCCACATTGTACATCTGGCTTTATGTGGGTAATTAGGAATCAAACCCATATTGTTAGACTTTGTAAGCAAGTGCCTTAACCGCTGAGCTATCTCTCCAGCCCCAGCTATTTCAGTCTTAATGCTGGCTGTTCTTCATAGCCTCAAGCAGCTGTATCTGATATGCCGTGTCTGTTTATAGGCACATGCTAGCTCAATACTTATTCCAGATGGCCAGAAGATATCATTCATACTATATACATTAGTTCATGGTTCACAAGGCTCTCTATATACCAAGCATTATTTTGAATGCCTGAATTATTAAACATTTAATTCTTCAAACAACTCCCAAAACTCGGGTACTGTTGGTGGATATGTCACCACACAGAAATGAGGTGATCAGTTAAGGTGATACTATCCAGCGACTGAGTCTCTCACTAGTTAAAGCTCTGCTGTCTTCCAGCTACATAATGCTTCTTTGTGGTAGAAAGCAAGAGAGGACAGAGCAAGGAAATATGACCAGACTAGGAAGTGTCTTCCAACACACTAGTAAAGGGATGGATATTATAAGTTAAATCATAGCAAGTTTGAGCCTTAGGGCTTTAGCTCCCATGTACCATCACTTTTTCCTCACCCACCAGGTTGTTGTGTAATGATCACTAAGCATTCCAGAGCCACAGAAAAAGTACATTCTCAGGGGAAAGTACTAAGATCCATTTTTATTTTCTTTCCCAGGCTCACCACTGACCTTTCTTCTTAGTTTAGATAGATGAGAGCTCATAATATGTGCCAAGAGAAGCAGCTCCTTTAAAATGTAAACCTTTGGGTGGGATAATATATACTAGATTGGCTGTTTGATCTATCAGTGACAAGTGCTAAAACACATGTGCATTGATTTTCTTGAGGAGTGTATTTCTAAGGGTAATTTAATAGTAGTATTGAGCATGGCTTTTACTTGTGGGAAGGAGGAGGGGAGAACAGCTGAAGAGAGAGCTGCTAATGGTGTTTTCCTAATGCAATTGCTTAGGTCAGTGGAAAGCTGGCAGCTTAATGCACTTGTCTTCTGAGGATGTTATCATGTACAGGATTAAGCCATTCTCAAACATGAAAACAACAACCACTTGTTAGAGTGGGAGCTTGTTAAAGACCTTCTATCAAGTAGTTATGATCATTTGAAGAAAGTAGTTTGGGTTCTTATTTCACCACCTTTAATTCTAAGTCAAATCTAAGTGCTAGGAAGAAAAAGCATTTAGCTTTCAATAGGAGGTGGGAAATGGCACAATAAATTGCTTCAAACTCCTTTTTGTTCCTTTCCCTGTCCACCTATGGAAATCATGTGTTATTTCTGGAGGAGATGAAGGGCATTTTGCTGCACTGTGTTTGTGGAACCAGGAGAAAGTGAAATCTCTGAAATGAGTCTGACATGATGTAGCATTCTAGAGTTCAGGATGGGAATATAGACCTGATATTTGAACCAGAGCTTCTGGCGCCCACAATAATCCATTGAAAAGTTCTACAATGTATCCATCATGCTAGATTGTGTTTATCTCTCCCTTTTGGTCTTTGTTATGCTCAAGAAGCATAGTTCAGGAAATCTTTCTAGTAGGGAGATAGCTAAGATGCTGTAACTGCATCACAAAGAAGTTGTTGGAAATCCATTTCAAAGACATTCTTAGGAATTAGTTAACTCATTCCTTGAACCAGTATTTCCTGACCACTAGAAGGCCAGTGAGAACACATTATGTCTGGCAAGTAAGGGTGATGTGTGAGGAAGCTAGAGAGCTAATCAGGGACAGAGTGACCATGCATGTCAAAGGAAACGGAAGTAATTGGAAGAAAAATAAGAAGGCACAAAACAGGCTTTGGTTAGGGGAAGGCAACACATTGTGATTAACTTTATGTGAAGCTCATTGTGGATTCCAAGTAAGGGTGCATTGCAGGTAAGAGGTGAAGAAGCACCAAGAACCTGGTGATGGTTTTATTAACTTAGCTATGGAGAAGAGGATATAGTCTAGACATAACACTCAAACAGACATCACAAGATCTTCTGATAATCATGAGGAATGCATAAATAAGAATGATTCTGTCTTGAACTTGATGATCTGGGATGCTGTTTACTGACTTAGTTAAAGGTGGGTTTGGTTTGATGACGGTGGTGGCAGGAGATGATAGATTTGGAGGGAGAGAGAGTAGTATTTGTAATGTCTCACTAACACTGCAGGAAAATGCCTGAAGTGGGAAATGTGATTTGGTTCCAGTGTAGCTGCTTTGAAGACAGTTAATCACCTGCACTGTTTGAAGACGGGAATCATAGTGGCTCTGAGCTCATAGCACTAAAACTGAGAGAATAGCTGAACCTTAAGCCTAGAAAACATCAGCAGGTTGAATCTGCCTTAAACTCAGGAATGATACAGTTGGGGACAAGAAAAAAATCTGTATGCCTAATTTTCCTCTATAAATGGTTTCAAATTTTATCTCTTGTATTTTTAATAGATAATATTTAATGTGGTTTATTTCTTTGGATAAGGAAGTTTCTTAGCATTATAAGAAGAATCAAAATAAACCAGTGCTTATTCCTCTCATAGTTGGTTGTGCTGCAATTTGGTCTCAGCCAATTCTTATCTTCTGAGAGAGAGAGAGAGAGAGAGAGAGAGAGAGAGAGAGAGTGCTAATTAGTTCATGTTGGAAGGTCTGGTATTCTAATCCTGAGTCTCTGGGATATCTTTCCATTCTAGTTTTAAAGGGATAGAAAAATGCAAATTTGTGAAAATATTCCTCCCCTCCCCCAAACAAAAAAATTACAGAGAGTAAACAAACTGATATACTTGCAGCTAAACACATTGTTTTAGTCAGCTACATGCCACTGGGATGAACCTCTAAACCAGACATAGTTATGGGAGGAAAGGATTTATTGAAGCTACAGATCCAGGGGAAGTTCCATAATGGCAAAAGAGGCTGGTTCCCTTTCACAGGTCCAATCAGGGGGAGAAAAACCATCACCAACACCATACACACACCAACAAATGGAGGGGAGTGGGGGAAGAGTGCTTTCCCCTTCATATAGCCTTAGGGTGGAGTCTTGGAACCCTATCCCAACGTTTTTGACTTCCTGCATCTCTGGAATTTTCTTCCTGAACTGCCCTCCCAGGAAAGGATATCTGCTTCTAACTCTTTTGAGCTTCCTTACATCCTGCCTCCTACTGAGAGGGCTGCCTTCCTGTAAACATCAGAGATCCACCAAGGGTTATTAAAAAACATGGAGTTGACAACACAACTTAGCCATCACACACATAAAAGATTTAAATGATCAAAATCAGAAATGAAAGAGACTATCTACCATTGCTGGTGACTTCTCTGTCTCTGGTTGAGCTTGTGGTCTACAGGGATCATGATGATGAAGGAGAGCAAAAGAGGCTCTTATCTGACAGTAAAAGAACAAAGCTCCCTGGGCAGCACAGAGGAACCTGGAAAATGGGTTGCTGCAGCATGACTGCTTTCTAGGGGTTTTAATGGTTTTCTGTGGGGGGGGGGAATCATGGTTGATCTTGGAAATGACTAGATTGAGATATGAAGTGTAGTTTTGCTTCAATCATCAATCCCTACCAAGTGTCTGTGTGTCAACTTTCCATTCAGAAAACATGTCACCTTCCCCTTTGTCTTAGTGACAGGGCTGGTGTTGGAGTATTCAGGGTGCATCTGCGAGCTCTTTAAGGGAATGGCAGAATGGAATCAAAGACAAAACATAAAACTTGTTTTCAGGGTCATAATGCCTTCTCAAGGGAGTTTTCACAGGGCCAACTAGAACCTTTTGTGACTAGATTTTTTTTTTCCTGGAGCCCTGTTCTCCTTTTTATATGGTCCATTAGGCCATTTCATATCCACCTGCAAGACCCCGTATTCTTCTCCAGTGTCTTGACTTCGCTGTTTTATACCTAACATTCCTTCTAACTGTTACATTCCCAAGGCAAGAACAAGGGCAAAGCTGGTGCCACTTGGAAGGATGAAGGACACACAAAGCATGATCACTGACTCTGAAGGTTCACTAACTATCAAGTATCTCTATCACTACTGTTGACATTATGGAAATATAAGAAGATGAAAGAATGAGAGAACACAATGAACAATGTTAGTCTACAAACAGATAACTTACATCAAATGGGCCAGTCTCCAAGAAAAGAGATACCACTAAAGCTGACTTACAAAGAAACTTAAAATCTAAGTAGATCTGTCAAAGGTAAATAAATTGATTCATAATGAAATAAGATTCACAGAAAAAAAGACCAAGCCCAAATGTCTTCTCATATGAATTTTGCCAAATGTCAAACAAAGAAATAAGACTAATTCTTCACAAGCTAAAAGAATAACAACAACAACAAAACATGGAAATCCAAGGGGAGTTTTCCAACTAGCTTTGATAACAAAGATGCATAACAAATATCACTTTAAAAAATTACAAGCAATACCTCATATGAATATAGATTTTAAAATCCTCAAAACAATGCAAGCAAACTTAACATGGTGAAAAATATAAAGAGGACCATGACGTACACCACAGCCAAATCCCAAGAATTTGAGGTTTATTTAAAATGTGAAAATCAAGTAATTATTTTAATAGAATAATGGACAAAACTACATAGTCATTTCACTTATACAAAATAGTGATGAAATCTAACATCTCTTTATAATAAAAAAAAACACCTAAAAAGTCATAATCAGAGTAACCTTTCACAGCCAGCTAAGGGACACATGGAAGTACACAGTCATCAAGGTTCATATGACCCTGGATGTAGCTTTCACCTGAGAACTTAGTCTGGCTTGGTTTCATGAGGCTTTGGCTATTCAAAGTTCCTAGACAGGAGACTTTGTGCACCTGCAATTTCTGCTACTGTGCCTACATGTGTCTAAGTGATATGTGTGACTACGGATGGGATTTCTCAGCCACTTGTAATAAAGTGCAACACAGGCATACCCTTTCATTTCAAGAATGATAAATGAAGTGTTTTAGTTTCTTCTTCTTCTCTCCCCCATTACATAGTCAGGATTCTCTGAGCTGTGGTTCTCAGCAATACTTGCTGCCCCAATGTACCCTCAGTAGATTATCCAAATTCCTGGACTATTTATTTTTTATTATTATTTTTTTTTACTTTTCTCCTTCTGTTTGTAACTAGATAGCCATTTAATTATTTTTATAATACTTTGTTATTTTTCTCTAGCATTTCTATGTGCTTGTACCAAAACTAACTTAACTGAGTTTTCTGTTACTAAAACAATAGGCCTGCTACCATTTAATTTATTTTCATCCTTTTTTTTTCTAATGTTCAACAAACAATGAAGGGGTTAATCTACTAGTCCTATAGTCTGCAGCTCACAAAATTATTCTGTGTGGTTTAGAAGGAGACAAGGAAAACAATGCTTACCTGCCAGGTCCAGTGCAAGAAGTTCTACTTAGAGTTTCCAAGTGTAGTGTTATTAGAACTCACACCAAAGAGATCAGAAAACCAAGGCTTATAAGAATTAAGGCTGGCATTATAGTCCATGTTCATCTCAGTATATCTTTCTGTATCATCTTAAAGAAAAAGTGAATTAGCTCACTAGCTGAACAAATTCTTGAACTCTGAAAAAACAGGTAAAGCTCACGGCAATCTTAGAACATGGGTTTTTCAAACTCAAAGCCCATCTTTACTGTCTTTAAATCCTTCAAAGGTAGAAAAGATGGAAGGAAGGGAGAACAAAGGAGGGAGAGAGGAAGAGAAGGAGGGGGGAATGAGAAAAAAAGAATAAAAGGAAGGAAAAGAGTGAGAGGGAAATGGAGAAAATGAAATAAAAGAAAGTCATGAGGCAGAGAAAAGGCTTGGAAGGGAATTGGTTCTGCCTGAAGGCCTTGCTGGTTCGGTCCAGTAGGTATCTTTACCCAAGAGCCTAGGGACCCCCTGTAAAGCTTGGTGCAGCCATGGACACAGACAGGCCCCCATCATGTTGTATGGCTGCGAAAGACCAACATGGATGGGTGCGATCCTAGGCCAAGGAATTTCCATGGGAAATTATAATCTTGTATCATATTACCATGTTTCTGCCAGTAAAACTGCACATATGACAGTGGTGCTATAGGCTCAGATGGGAGTGACATTTCCCATCACCTAAGGACATAGCAGCCAAAGTACTATACTGCAATACATTATTTATGAGTCTAGGGTGCTGCCAGTATAAACATAGCCTCTGTGCAGACAGTCCTATAAAAGTATAGTAATATGACTATGAATAGTACACAGTACCTGATAAGAAAGAACTGTGGTGCTGCATCTATGATGTCATACTTTTCATTCTTATTTTAGAATGCGTTCCTATCCATAGCAAAAAGTTTGCTGTGAACAGTGCCTTGTTCTTCCTACAATAGCCTCTGGCATTTCATGTTCATTGCATCTCTTCACTGTATCAAGAGGCCACACATATTGATTGACCCATATCATCTAGGCTGGTGTGAGAGCTTCCTGTGATGTTGGCCAAAAGACAGAATTGCCTGAAGTAGCAGTTCTCAAAGAATGTTCTAATGCTGAGCAATGTATATCTTAGTGTCCATTGGATAGAAGATGAGGAAGACCTGAATGATGAAAGGAGTATGACTGGGGAGACTGAGGACCATAGGAGTGTTAAAGGCGCTGGCCTTGTGGGTTTGTAGTCAGTTCTCAGTCTATGTCTAAGAAAAATAGAACTGGCCTCAATTCCTAAGGGCATTCATCACTCTCATAGCGGGGATTGATTGGCGCTCCTTGGCTGTGCTCCCATTACCCCACTTACTGAAAATGCTGAGTGAGTCAGGTTAGATTCCTGCCCAGACCCCCCAGCATGCCAGCTCAAACTCAGCATGGAGTCACTTATGCTAATATTCCATGTTGCCAAACCAAAGCAAAGTTGTTACATAACATGCCAAAGAATCCAGAGAACAAGAGCAGCTAACTTTCCCAAAATATAACCAAGGGCCCCTCAGTGTCGATCATTTAATGGTTTAATATGTATAAAATGGAATTTAAGGTCATCTGAAATTCATCGCCAGTTTGTTTTTCTCTCTGTCCCCTCTTACAAGGAAAATAGCTTTGAAATGACCACCCTGCTTTTTGCTCATTGTTCCTCATTTAGCCACTCTGTCTATAAAACCGAAAGATTTCTTGCTCAGTCCATCAGCCTACATATTTTCTTCTGTGGAATGAAATGTGCCAGATTCTAGAATCAAAGCTAAAGCTAAGCATGATCTTTACACAGAATTGCAACTTTGTCTTATGACAGTGGTTTCTGGTAACAAATAGGTGCTGAGTCTGGGATTTCCTTCAGTCCCTTCAGGTCAGCACTCAGAATGGCCCATAAGCCACCCCTAGGTGGGTGGCAATGTGATGGAGCTGGTCAACTCCTAGACCCCAAAGCACCCCAGCTAGGCAGCGTGGCCCTGAGTCTGCAGCCCACCCTTATCGTCCTGATCTGAATTCACAGCGCTTGCTTCATGTAAATGGCACTTTATCCAGCTGGAAATGTGAATCCTGTCAGGAGCACTGGCTCCGTCATGCTTATCAGAAATACATTATCAGGTGGGGATTAGACAGAAGCCACTGCTCCAGTGCTGCCCAGGCCCAGCCAATAATAAATAATGAAAATTCCACGGACTGGAGACAAACACAATTGACAGGCAGGGGGGCTGTGCCTGCCTTTCACACCAGGTTCTGGAAGGCTTTCCACTCCACTCACCAGGGCCACCAGGCTGCTGAAGGCTGACTGGGCTGCTGATCCCCTCCTCCAGTCCCTCCTCCTCACACTCTCCACCCTGCCATTTAGACCTGCACCCTGAATCCTCACTCACCTCACCTTAAAGAAACCCAGGGAAATGGAAATATTGGAAATGTCCAATCCCTTTGACATGGAAATGAAGGCCTGTGGGGTGATGGGTAATCAACCACAGAGCAGGTGTGCCTGTGTGTGTGTGTGGGGGGGGTTGGGTGTGAGTGTACACTCACATGGGTGGGTGTGGGGGATCATAACAGTTGTAATGACTTTAATTTAACAATCATCACTTTCTCTTCAAATTAAGTCCACTTAGAAAGAGGTGGTTAAATTTCTCAATATAATGAAGTGTTTACAAATGGATGAAGGTTTATTTTAATTCTTTGTATTCTGTACTTCTTCACTGCTATTTTTTTTTCTGGCACTGAAGACCAAAGACATGGGATAAGTGTTGTAACGTAGATAATAGGTAGCAGTAATTATCTCTCCCCACAGTACAATGCCCTGCTTTTTATATTCTAAAGATGGCATAAGCGAGAGGCACAAAGCCCGATTTTGAAGAAAAGTGATAAAGATAAGAGAAACAAGGGGTTCTTACGACCTGGCTTTTATAACCTGGTGAACGAAGGAGGCAAGAGAAAGTTTTCTCTTATGCAAACCTAGGGACTTGGAGTCTTTTTAATTTTTCGCTTCTGTGCTCACCCAGTCTTTCAGACGTCCACTGGTTGCACCCTTCCCTGTTTCTACTTGCTCTGAGCACCCACAGAGAGAGGGCAGCTCAGTGGGAAGCTCAAGTCAGGTAACAGGAACCAGAGAGAAGGAGTGACACAGCCTTCCCAACAGCAAGGTGTCCTACTAGTACTAGTAGGTGTCCAGGTGGCACAGTGTCCTCTGGGAGCCATAACCTGCCATAACCAGAGCTTCAGCCCCTGGCACAGGCAGCGCCAAGAAATAATGGGCCCTGAAAACCCACTAAGCACTGGGAGAGGCTCAGGATAATGGCCACAGCTGCTCTGTCCACATAATCCCAAAGTATTCTTGATGCCCTTGCTGCGGAGTCCCAAAGTGTGTCTCTTTTTTTCCGGGGACCTGTTTTCTTTGTGTTTTCTGTAGTGAATGATATTCTCTCTCTCTCTTTCTCTCTCTCTCTCTCTTCTATCCTTCATCCCTGCCATCCTTCCTGTATTTTTTAAAGTTTTTAAATATTTTGGGGTGCTGGGCATTGAAGCCAAGGCCTGGAGCATGCTAAGCAAGTGACCTACCACTGAGCTGCACCCAGACCTTGTACGTCGTTTTCCCAGCCCTTCAGTATAACGAGCGTGTTGAAATACAGATGACCAGCTAGTGATCCAAGTTGGTCCTCCTCTGAATGGCATGAAGGAACATGCGTGTGGGTTTCCAGCTGGAGTGAAAATCGACTTTCCCTGGCATCTGCTTTAGAGTAAGACATGGGAAACCATGGGAAGAAGAGTCTGCTGGAGCCTATCCTCCAGAGGACAATCAAGAATTTCAACGCAGTGACAGTGTGTGAAGGGTACAAACATGGAGACAGTATTTCTTTCTATATAGGATATTGTTAGGTAAGGATATTAAAATGACTAGTCATGCTTGAGTCCTATCTGTATATGCCTTTCTCCTTTCCCAGCTGTAAACCCAAAATTGTCTAGAAATCTCACTAGAAACCTCATTTACCATCAAAGACAAGTCCTAGCCTTTTTGCCCAACCCTAGTCTAGTGGCTCCAGGTTTTATTTTTGTTTTATTTTTGTTGTTGTTGTTGCTGCTGCTTTTTTTTTTTCTTTCAAGGTAGGGTCTCACTGTATCCCAGGCTGACCTGGAACTCACTCTCTAGTCTCAGACTAGCCTGAGCTCATGATGATCCTCCTACCTCTCCCTCCTGAGTGCAAGGTGTGCCCACCATGCCCAGCTTTCCAGGTTTCATTTTCTCAGATTGTAATCCCACCATATATTCTTACATATCAAAAAGAGAAGTAAAGGTAAGAGAAAAAACAATCCCTTAGCAACCTTTTGAGATGTAATTTGAGAGCCACAAAAATAGTCTATGTCTACTGCCAAAGGACTCTTCTTTGGACCCACAACCTAGGCTGGGAGGGAAGGGACTTTTTCTTTCTCTGGACACATTGTTTTCTGTTTCTTAACTAGTAAATTTGAATGCATATGTTTGTATGGTATGTGTCTGTGTTTGTGACACCAGATCCATATGCCATCTTGTGTCCAGCTTTCTGTGGCTCCTGAGGAATTGATCTCTTGAACTCAGATTGGCAGGGTTTGTCAACAAGAACCTTTAACCACTGAGCGATCTTCCTAGCCCTTTTTGATTCTTAATAAACTTCAACTCAGCTTTATACTGGCTCATTCTGAAATTCTTCTCCATGCGCAGGCTGTCCCACAGGGCAGTGTGGAGCCGTGCCTCTGTCTGCAGCCCTGACGTTGGGAATTCCCACCAATCCATTTCAAGGAGAGGAGGTTGCACAGTGACCACCACATCCTTCTATCCTTGGAATGTCTGAAGGAACCAGAGAATGTTTCAAGCCTAAGTGAATATGGACTTGTGTTGACTTTTGCCCCTACTATATATACCATATTGGTGAAAAGTTTGAACCTGTGGTCTCAATTCCTGGCAAGTCTGATATGAATCTGCTTTGAGTTATTATAGTGAAATGCCTGAAGTAATTACTCTAAAAAAAGTTCTACATGACTCACAGTGTTGGATGACGTTGGCTTTTATGTGAGGATGTTGTAGTGCCTACGTCATCTCCATTCTGGTGAGGATAACAAAGCATGATGGGAACATGCGTAGCATGGCGATTACATCTCCAGCCTGAGCAGAATCAATTAGGTGGGTCCAAACTCAGGCTTACAGCAACCCTCTTGGAAAACAACCTCCCGAGAAACCCTCCCTAAGCACCCAAGTACCTCACCTTCCAAGGTTCCAGAGCACTTCCTCAGAGGGCCACCACAGGACCCAAGGCTTCAATTGTAATGGATCCAAGGGAGTCACGTAGACCACATGCAAACCATAATGTCCTCTGAGATATCTTAGGAAGTTTCAGAGGGAGTTTCCTGGGATAAGGCAGCTTAGGTCTCCCTCCTTGACCACATGAGGGGTCAATGCTGACAACCTGTGGGCTGGTGTAGCCAAGACCATTGCCTTGGACAGTCTAGGAAGCAAGTTCAAGTCTGTATCTGCACATGTTGTTTCTGTCCAATTCTTAGTTATTGGGAGCTTTTTTCCCCTCCCCAAGTAAAATACTAGTTTTTTTTTTTTTCATGCTTAGCCAATTATGACCTCTAGATTCAGACCCAGAGTGGTCAGTGGGGCCACACTATTCTTCTTGGCCTGTTGATCTAGAAACAGTTCATGTAATGTGTGATTCTAGAACCCCACCCCAATACAGGCAGTATTGGTTAGTTTCTCCTTCGTCTTGTCAATTCCGCCTCTTCTCATTCTCTCCACTTTATAAGCCACCATCACCTGACACTTTCCCGTGTGTTTGAAGCCTCTGCTGCTGCACTCTGGATTCACATCTATTGCTTGTTTCTTAAGATATTTGTGCTGTGTCCGCCTTGTTAGAGTTTGCCTACACAGTGGCAAACAAGTCAAACTTGGTCTCTGCTTTCCTGGAGCCAGATATGAAATAAATGATTTCAGAGATACATATGCAAATGTTTTCTTGAGTGTGATCAAGGAGACAGCCCATAATAATCATGATAAGAGGAGAGCCTAATTTAGATTTGTAGGGCCAGAGAAAGCCTCTCCCCAGCACTGGGCTTCTGGCTGAGAACAGCATGTTCAAAGGACAGAAGGGTTAGAGCACTTGACACTTCCAGTAAGTAAATAGAACCCTAAAGCTAACAGAGGGGCTGATGGGAGGGAGTGGGAAAATGGAGACCCATGCTAAGCCCAGGTTGAATGAAGCCCTGAGCTTTATAGTAAAGAGAACTTTGATTTTAAATCAATCAGAAGGCATTCTTTGGTATAATCTAGGCATAGGCTTGTTCAGGGACATAGGAGAAGCTATACAATACAACATGATGAACCCTGTCGGATTGCTTGGGTTTACATTACAGCTCAACCTCAGAGCTACATAAACTTGGCTACATAATTCATCTCCCTGAAATTCTCTGTGCTTTAGTCCTCCTGTACTGTTTTGTGAACTAATAGATGGAAAGTTCTTACTAAAATGCTTGCTTTACAAAAGTGGTTGTGTGAGGGACAACCATGGTGAAGCTAATGACTGAGCAGGAATGGCAATGGTCTTTCAAGGGGGTTCCAGGATTTGCTATCTTGAGGTGGGTTGTAAGATCTGCTCTACCAAACAAAGAGGGCAAATGAGGTAAGTGATGAGGAGGAAGCTTTCTCACTAACTCATGAGACAGATGGTGCTATACTAGACCCAACTGTCAGTAAAAGGAGTGTCTCAGGAGAAGTGAGTAGATTAAAAATAGGTTTTGGAGATCAATAGATGTGGCGATTGATTGAACATGAGGTTGAGGGTAAGACACCTGTCAAAAGTGATTTCCTAGTTTCTGGTAAGATTGACTGGATGAATAGAATTATAATAGGAGAGGGGAAGGTAGGTTTTCAGGGAAAAGAATAGGAGCCCAGTTTTGTAGCACTTGCTGGACATACAGATCAGGAATATAAGAAAGAGATTTAATGCAGAAAAATACAGTTGATGCTTCTTAACAATGAGATAAGGTTACACAGAAAACAAGAGGACTCAAAACTAAGCTTTGTAAAGCTTGGGCATTTAGGAGCTAAGAAAAGTACTCTATTTTTTTTTTTTTTTTGTATTTTTGTTCAGCTCCGAAATTGGTACCTGGAATATATCAAGTTTGAAAAGTGTTTGCAGCATCCAGAGAGTTCTGCTAACCTCAGTTTTTCTGGTCATCACCGTGATCCCATTGGATAGGGCAGTCAAGGATTATTGCAACTTCACACATGTAGATGTAGAGACAGGCTGTGTGACTTACCTCCATCAGTAAACACTGATAAATTTGTAGAAAGTACATATAAAGTTCTTTTGTTTAAAAGCAAAAAGATTTATTTATAAAATAAATTCTGCCATATATCCACTCATCGACTATGACCAGTGGTTCATGTTCAATGTTTAGTATTTTGTTTCAGATAAAGAAATATAGGCTAATATAAGTTACTTGCAGTCATGCATCAAGCCAAACAAATATTTATCACTAATATGCATACTGAATTTGGAGTGCTATTTGTTTATTATACTGTAGGTGCTGGAGTATGCAGACCAGTTACCACATCTAGCTGTTCTTTACTCTAAAGCTAGGAATCAAAAGAAGAGACCTAAAGAGAAAAAAATCAGTTTTATTCAAGGGCTGTCCCTGTCCCTGGACACATAAAGGGGCTCATGTCCTTAAGTTTTCATTTTGAGGAATTGAAGGACACAGTGGTTTTTTTTTATTTTTACAGGGAGGGAAGGAGGAATGGGAAAGTAATGACTAGAGAAGTTGTGTGCTAAATGGAACCAGCCTTCCTCATCCAGGGAAAATGTCTCTTTTTTTCCATCTTCTTTTCTCATTGAAATATCACAATGGAGCTTATCCATCTTGGAATTCATTCCTGTAGTTCCTCAGGTAGAGCTTTAATTTTTACAAATTAAATATCACAGCAATTTCTATGCTTTCTGTTAATGCACAAGGAGAGATATAGCACATGCTGATGTCACCAGACAATCATCGGATGCTGAACATGAAGAAAAGTTATGTAACATTTAATGTCTTAATCACTTAGATCTAAGTTCCTTTTAGGATTCAGAATGGCAAGCAAAAGGAAGAGTAATAACCTTGCAGAGGACAACTTACATCCTCAGTAACCAGGGAGCAATGAGAATTTACTTGTCTAGAATCAGACATGTCCAGCCTTTTGATGTTGAAACAGAATATTATCATCCACAAGGTTAATGCTTGAGAACTACACAATTAGGTCGGGCCACATCCATAGTATATGACTATCTGTTCTGTGGGTCACAGGTTGGACACTCCTGGTTGGTTCTGAAAGATTGGTCCTCAGACTGGACCAATTGGTCTCACACTCGAGAACATGCCAGAAGTTTCTTGCCTTTAACCTAAACTTATAGATTCAAAAACTGGTATGTGGCCAACAGAGTGCCTGCATGGCTTTCCAGTGATTACGTTTTTCCCTGAGATTGAAGTCTAGAGTCTAGGCTAGAACTTTCTACTCTATATTCTGAATGCTTCCTGCCCCTCAGTGTCAATCCCTAGGCATTTGCTGAAGAGCACAAGTTGTAAATACTATTAGGTTTATTTGTGTAACTCTAAGTGATGAGAAATCAACTTTGGAGAATGATAAATATAATATCTATATCTATCTGTCTGTCTATACTTATATTTGATTTAACAACCATTGCTTAAGTCCCTACTATGCACAACTTTCCTGACGGTATAAAAAGATAAACGTGGTATAACCAAGTCCAGAAATTATAAGAATCTAAATCTACATTGCAATAATTTCTTGCTCCTTAATGTGTCTTTCTCAGAGTCATCTCAAATTCCTTCTAAAATATTAATATTCCCAGGAAGCTCCAAAGGTAAATATTATTTTACCTGCCAAGCAGGCAAGAGAAGGGAAAGAAAGCTGCACAGGGAAATGCCACGGTCAGAATCACAACTCTTCCTGTTCCTTGGTGACATTGAAATTGCTTACATTATTTGAACTATCCAGGATACCGATGATGTTAATATCATTCTCACATTTCTTTGCATTCTAGTCATTACCTTAGATGCATACTATTATGTGCAGCGTTAAATTAATTATTATACTCTAATGCCTAATTTTGGTTAGCACTTTAATTAGGGAGTCATTTTAGCTTTTAGATGACTTACAGCTGAAGTAATGAATGGTATTTACTTCCATTAATGACAACCTTCATTCCTTTTCCCTTCCATGATAACCATAGTGATAGCTTACAAACTCGGAGGGGGGACCCTAATAAAGGGAAAACCCTGAAAGTCCTGCTAGACTGTAAAAAGAACAGTTGGAGATAGAATAGGCTGGGTTGTGAGGGGAAAAGGAGAGGGTAAAGAGAGCCTTTACTGTTGTCCCCAGTGTTTGTATCTTCTCTCAGTCCACAAGAGCAGAGACTGACACCTTCCATCACCTCTGTGAGACACAATGATTCAAACCCGGTCTATGTGTTTGAACTGCTCCAAACTCCTTGGAGGAAATAGTGCTTACAATGTCAACTCATCAGCTGACTGCTGACTTATGGGATCACCTGTATATTTGGAAGAATTCTCTCCTAGAAACTCGTCTCTCAGCTGAAATTTCTGAATTCAGAGAGAGCTTTTCATTCACAAAATTAGATTCATCAATGGAGGCTTTGTAAAAATAAATTACACCTGCCTGTCTTATATTTCCTAGATAAGCCTAAATCCTAAAGGTCTGAATCAATTCTTAGGTATGGGCCTGCCTATAAAGCTCCCATATAGTCCTGCCATAGTCATAGGTGAGGATACTAGAATTTTTTTTAAAAAATCTTTTCTTATAATCCTTTAAAATATTTTGTATTGTGTAGATTATTTGGAGATATTATGTTGCATCTGTTTTGATTTTTTAAATCACTTTGGAGGGGGTTGAAGCACAATATCTTATTATATAGTCAAGACTGGTTTTGTACTTCCAATCTTCCAGTCTCAAGGAGTGCTGGGATTAGTGCTATATCCTGCCATACCAGTCTGTTCTTTGTTAAGTGAGAAAATGATGTAATGCTCTTACTTTTCAGAAACCTTTGTACAAAGTTTCACTTTCGATAGGTGTATACTTTTATTGGGCAATACACCTCATTAATTTGGACCATATGCATGTGGACTTACAGTGTGGATGTATCAGCAGTGAGCTTTTAGAAAGGCCACTTACAAGCTGGTGAGACTGAGCATGTGCAGCTCCCCCCACTACTCCACAGATTCATCCTGTGTAAAACAGAGCTAACAGCAGTCCTTCTCTCAAAGACTGCTTGTACTCAGAAGTGAATCTGTGCCCTGATACATTCTGAGCCAGATGACATCAACATCATCATTACTGTTTGTGAAAATGTGTGGACTCTACATCAGGTTCTTTCCATGCAATATAAGAAGAAAATTTTGGGCTGGAGAGATGGCTTAGTGGTTAAAATGTTTGCCTGCAAAGCAGAAGGACCTGAGTTCAATTACCAAGTACCTACATAAAGCCAGATACACAAGGTGGCATATATGTGTCTGGAATAACTTTTGCAGTAGCTGGAGGTCCTGGCATTCTCTCTCATTCTCTCTCTCTCTCTCTCTCTCTCTCTCTCTCTCTCTCTCTCTCCTCTCAAATAAATAAAAAAATATTTATAAAAAAGAAGAAAATGTCTAAGCAAATAAATTATGCATACATGGTGTCAAAGGTGGTTTGTAACCTACCTGAAAGAAACACACTTTCAAAACACACTGGGAAGAAGCCCAGAGCTGCTCAGTTCCTTTATGTGCATTTTCACTGGGCATCTGATGCAGGCAGAGGGCAGGGGGCAGGGAAAATCTGACTGTGGAAAAAGTAAGGCTCCATGTGTGCCCCAAGTGGAGGTTGTGGCCTCTAGGGAACTGTCCAGGGCAGACTAGAAGGAATCCTTCTCTGTCTTTGGCTTTCTATGGCTAGTCCCTCATTTACAAGTGCAAATAACCACTAGGCGAGGTGTCCAGTATAAATCAAGTCCTCACCATGCTGTGCTGATACTTTCTGGAACTGCTTGTTTCCTGGATTATTGGTAGAAATACTGAGGAACTCCAGATCTGACAGCATTCTGACTCGGTGTGTGGTTACTGTAAATGAAGAGGTGGAGCCCCAGAGAGGCTGCTGCAGGTTTCCTTCTATACATGGTCCACCTCCGTTATATCAGTCACTTATCATGTTAGTCCTTAATAGAAAATGATTGTAGCTAGTCACCTCAATCTGATGACTAAATCAGAATGGTGAAAAGCTTCCATTTGGAAATTCTGTTAATAGAGCCAGGTGTGATGGTGCACGCCTGTCACCCCAGCTACTCAGGTAGCTCAGGAAGGAGAATCGCAAGTTCAAGGCCAACTGGGCTGCATAGCAAGATCTAATCTCAAAATAAGTAATACAGAAAATAAATATGTATGTTAAAAATATCATCCTAAGAGTTATGCTGTGTTGACTTTTAAAGAACACTCTTGCTGCCAAATAATTATTTCAGATAGAACGAATAACAGACTTTAATAGACAATGTTTTTTCTTTCACTAGGTTTTAGTAAGGTTTTACTTAAAGTTTTCATAAATTTAACTAATAATTTTATGCTTTTAAAGTGGGGTGAAGTGATAAATGAGATCATCCATGGGGACACATTATCAGGAATTGATTTATTAATGTCTTTGGGGTTGAATTGTATATTCTTCTTGTGGTATTCTTTTTTTACTTAAAATGAATAGTTGGCTCTTTATTTGTGGGTTCTCCCAACAAATTAAATCAACCGTAAATTGAAAATATTGGCTGATGGGCTGGAGATATGGCTCAGCGGTTAAGGCACTTGTCTCCAGTGCCTGAGGCCCCCGGTTCAATTCCCCAGTACCCACATGGGCCAGATCCACAAGGTGGTGCCCTTGGTGCGCTCTCTCTCTATCTCTCTCTCTCTCATCATCTATCTCCTGTATCTCTCTGTTTGAAAATGAATAAATAAAATATTAAAAAAAAGAAAATATTAGCTGAAAAAATCAGTCTAGGGTCTGGAAAGATAGCTCAGTTGGTAAAGTGATTGTCTTGCAATCACAATGGCCTAAGTTCATTCTGCAGTAAAAGCACAAAAAGCCTGGCATGGCAGGTCATGTCTGTAATCTCCGAGGGTTGGTGACAGAGAATGGAATGTCCCTGGAGCTTGCTGTGTAGTAGTTTTGCCTAATCACTGAGCTCCAGGCCAGTAAGAGGTGGAAGGTGTTTCTGAGGAACAGCACTACTAATTGCCTTTGTGCTTCCACATATATATGTACCTGCACACACTCACACACACATGTGAACACATATACATACATGCACCCACACACACGCAAACAAAATTGTATCTGAACTGAACATGTGCATAATTTTTTCCTAGTCATTATTCCCTAAACAACATTGTGACAACTATTCATGTTACATTATTAGCATTGTGATAATATTTACATTCTATTACATATTATGAATAATCTAGAAGTGACTCAAAGGATTCAGGAGGTTGGGCATTTCTATAAGACATTTGAGAATCAATGAGTTTTGGTATCTGTGGTGGGACCTGGCACCCATTCCTAATGGATGCCAAGTGATGACTGTCTTGGCACGCCATGCATGTGGTAATAGTTTTTTTTAATATTTTATTTATTCATTTTCAAGCAGAGAGAGAGAGAGAGAGAGAGAGAGCACCAGAGCCACCACCTTGTGGGTCTGGCATATGTGGGTCCTGGGGAATTGAACCCAGGGCCTTAGGCACTGGAGGCAAGCGCCTTAACCACTGAGCCATCTCTCCAGCCCTGGTAATAGTTTTGGAGACATGAAAAAATGCAAGATGGGGTGTGTGGAGATGGCTCAGTCTGGGCCCGTGGGTTACTTAGGGGGTTGCAGCGCGCATCAACTCCCTGTTCACCCACGGGAGCTGGGTGAGCAGCGGCTTGGAATAGCCGTGAGCAGAACAAGAGATGAGACTCTCGGGAGAACATGGCAGTGGGCAGTTCTCATTTATTGATAGATAACAGTTTCTTATATAGAGAAAAGTCAGAGATAGAAGCATAGGAAGCAAGATCTGTGAGAGAATGGTGATGTCAGCAGAGGAAATGAAACCTTATTGTTTAGGTTTGTTATTTGCAGTTGGAATAAGTTAGGCTTTGAACTGCTTATCTTATCTCAGGGGAGAGCTACGGCCTGCCTAGGGGCTTTGGAGTTTTCAGGATTGCTAAGATTTACAGGGGCCCTTGGACTTTGCCTCAACTTCCTTATCAGAAGGAGACTGTCCCAGAAGCCTGCCAGAATCAGCAAAACCCTACATCCTCCATGCCTCATTAGCAGGGTACCACAGCTCAGCACTTAAATATGCTTGCCGTGTGTTTGAATGTGAAATATCACCCAGTATCCTGTGTTTGTGTTGAAGCTTCATACTCCATCCCCATCTGGTGACTATTTGGGAGGTGGAGCCTTACTGGAGGAAGGTTCTCTTGGTGCAGACCTTGAAGTGTAATAGCCCAAGCCCTTCTTTCCAGAGTTGGCCCATGCTTCCTGCTCCTTCCCAGCTGCTATGGCAAGATGTGATATGCAGACTCTGCTCTGCCATGTTTTCTCTAGTATGCTAAAACTTTCCCTTGAGACTAGAAGCCAGAAAAACCCCTTTCCTCCCATATGCTGCTTTTGATTGGGTCTTTTATCCCAGCAATGAGAGGATAAGTGCACCACAAAGGGTTAAGGAATATTGTGCTAAGGTTCCAGAAACCCGCTGAGGCCAAGGCGTAAATGTCAGGATTGGAATACTTGCAAGAAGGCCCTGAGAAGCCACTACATGATATTGTGAAGGTAACCTCCAAGTTGCAATGAACACTGGGCATCCCAAGAGGAAAGCTGTGAGTTTGGAGTGGATTTGGCCCTAGAGAGAGGCTTCTAGGAAGCAGAGCTGGAGGGATGGGACTACTCAAGTTTCTTGAACTCCAGAGAATTCATCACGAGTCCCAGATACCCGACATGGACCTTCAGAATTCAATGTTTGCTCTTCTGTGTTTTGGTCTTGCTTTGGTCCAATCTTTTCTTGCTGTACCCCCATTCCTCCCTTGTGGAATGGAAATGATTACTCTTTGCTATTAAAAGTTGGAAATATGTAACTTGTGTATTGATTTTATAGGACTCAAAGTTAGGAGATTGCCTTGAGTCTTAGAAGAGACTTTGAAATTTGGATATTTGAACAGTCTTGGGAATTTTAAAGATTATTTGGTGTTTATGAAATTTGACTCAGTGTGTTTTGCATCATGAAATGAGCATGGATCCTATGGGGACAAGGGGAGGAATGCTATGGTCTGGATGTAAACTTTTTTCCTATAGGCTTATGTATTTTAATTCATGGGATTGTTTTTGGGAGGTTGAATAGAACTTTTAAGAAATGGAGCCTTGTGGAGGAAGTGGGTCATTGGGGATTGAGCTGTGAGATAGCCCAGCCTCACTTCCTGTTCTTCCTTTGCCTCCTGCCTGGTGATGTGATAGCCATCTCCTGCCATGCTTTCCTTGTCATGATGAAACTTCCCCTTTAAAACTCGAAACAAAAATGAACTCCTGGCCGGGCGTGTTGGCGTATGCCTTTAATCCCAGCACTCGGGAGGCAGAGGTCACCCTGAGACTACATAGTGAATTCCAGTTCAGCCTGGGATAGAGTGAGACCCTACCTTGAAAAACCAAAGAACTCCTTCCTTCCCTAAGGTGCTTTACTCAGGCATTCTAGTTACAACTAGAAAGTAACTGATACATACCATGTTAAACAATAAAGTTGTTCTCTTGACTCTTTACTTCAGCCTACCTATCTTTACAAAAAAAATGACAGAAGTATTCTTCCACATCCTTAAAGAGAGGGTCCTCTCAAGAAATGTTTTCTTCCTCCGAGATAGGGTAGAACTTAGCAAATCACTCTTACTCTTTGTCTCTTGAATTTCCCCAGTGACCAAAACAAAAGACCAGAAAATAAAATTGGAGAAGCCAGACCATGATCGCATAGACAAGTGAGGTCATATCTTACTATGACTGAATGAACGCCTTTCCCCAATTAGCATTTCAGTGGCTAAGGCTACTCTCGCTGCTGGAATTTACTATGAAGAAACCTCTGTCTTGTAGCAAAGAGGAAAAAACAAACCATGAGTAATGGAAAGTTGCTCCTCATTTGCATGATCTGTGTCCATTGGCAAGTGTGCAGGTGCTGATGGACAGGCCTGAGTGCCCTGTGCCCAGCAGTCTCCATGGAAACCCAGTGAGCATCTGTGACTGATGGGCCTTGCAGGAAACACACCTGCAGTTCTTCCGTCTCAGCACACTGGTTCCTCCCCCTCACTTCATTCACATCGTTTTTATTGAACAAGTTGATCTGTCACCACTGACTCTCCAAGACAACAGCCCAAGGTTTTGATCTGAGGAAAAAATTTAACTTCAACTTCAAAAATTTGCAGTGACTCAGAATAGTATAGAGATACAGCAGATGAAACTAAGCACATGACAACCCTTTCAGATTGAGTGACTTAATTATTCTGTCAGCTCTGTGTGTGTGTGTGTGTGTGTGTGTGTGTGTGTGTGTGTGTGTGTGTGTGTGTGTAACAGTGAGCTATTTTGACTATTTCTGTCAAGTTACTGAAAGCAGACTGCATCGGATGCTTTTGTTGTATAACTGTGCTCCTCCAGGGTGTTAAATATATACTGAAGTATGGTTGGTTTTACCATATAAATATGAAATGTGCCCCTCAGATTCATGTGTTAGTGGGTTTGGTACCCAGATTGTGGCACTATTTTAGGAGGTTCTGGAAAGCTGGGAAATAGGAGCTAGTTGAAGGAAGTAAGTCACCGTGGGAAAGTTCTTTGGTTATATCATTCCTGGACCTCTCTTACGGACGGACCACTCTGCTTCCCATTCACAATGAGGTGAAAAATCTCCGGTACATGTTCTCACCACCATGATGGTCTGCCCAAATGCATGGGGACAAGCAGCCCGAAGCCTCAGAAAATTGTGAGCTAAATAAATCCTTCCTCTCTTACGTTGTTCTCACAGATATTTTGGTCACAGCAACAATAAAACTCACTAATGCATATGGTTTAATGCTTATTTTACCTACATTTTGCTTTCTTTCTAGTTTCACTTAAGTGCCCTGAATGTCCTCATTTCTATGTGAGCTTTCTATATTATATTCTGATAAATTAATCATTGCTTTGGTCCATTTCTATCTAGGTATGGACACTTTATGGTTATCCTATCATAGAAATTTAGATTATAACACACACACACACACACACACACACACACGTGTTGTTAAAGCTGAGAAGTCTCAAGGTCTACAGGTGGAAAGCTGGTGACTCAGTTTCAGCCTAAATGCTGACAGGCTGAGGCAGACTCGATTTGCTAGACATAGTCCAAGGCATGAAAAGACCAATGTCTAGCTGACAGAACCAGAAAACAGAAGTTCTCTTACTAAGCTCTTCGAATCTACTCAGGTCTTCTGTTGCTAGATGAAACACACTTGTGTCAGGGAGAAACACACACACACACACACACACACACACACACACACACACACACACACCTTCTTTGCTCAGTCTCCTGATCCACATATCAATGTCATTCTAAATACACAGACACACAGACATAATGTTTGAACAAATGTCCACTGTGGTTGGCACATGAACTTTGCCATCATGGTGCCCTTTTCTGTCCTCATTGGGCTCTATTTTGATAATAAATTCTAAAGAGTTTTACTTATAAATAGGAACTGATACGTTGCTTCGAATCCTTTCTGGGACAGCATAAATAAATAGATATGAATATAAAATATGTATAAACAGGTAATGTTCTAGTGCTTTTCCAAATTTTCACAACTCCTGCTGTAGATATAAGTTTTTCCAGTGAGTCTGTATTTGTAAGTCCCTGTATCCAGAAATTTACAACATATTCACTATGTATAGTTTTCATTGTTCCCTGGCTACAATACATTTGCAATTAATTAGTTAGTAATAGTTTCTTTAAAAATAAAGTAATCCAATACCACCCACATTTTGCCAAATATAGTAAAAACCAAAGTGGTTCCAAACACATACTAATTTATACTTAAAACCTTCCTCTTGCTCATGGATCTTGGTTGCTTATCAGCCTTCAAAAAACCCTACCTGCCTCCATTCTTTTCTCTTTTATGCCTCATAAGTCTCTTCACATCTGCAAGAGGGGTTTCGTGAGGTTTTAGTCCACATTTTTCTGTTATTTGCTCCTAAAACCCCTCAGCATTAAGCAGTGGCCATAGTCAATTCCCTAGACATCAAGCTTGGATAGGGCCATTAAAAGAGTATTTACCAACAAAAAATATCTAAAAGTGTGAAGAACAGCATGCTCTTAGCATACGAGGGTAAAGGCCCTTGCATGTCCCATCACAAAGCCTCTGTAGAAAGTCCTCCTACTGTTGGCAACTGTTGATCCCACTTACAACTGCTCAGATTCATTTGAGCCAGAAAATTCCTCCCAGTGTCTTATGTACAATGTGGGGCAGAGTTCTACACCATTAATTAATGTTGTAAACTATAGCAAGCAAATGGACTCGTGTCAGTGGTGCAGAAGGTCAGCAGAGGCGCGTGCCCTGTGATTGTTTACTGTGCTCTGCAGTGATTAGTTAAGACCTGATAATGTGTTTGGATGAGTATTGTGATGACAAGTTTAGATTTTGGAAGCATTTGGACTCTTCTTGAACACACACACACACACACACACACACACACACACACACACACACACACGCACACACACACCACTGCACCGGTGTCAAAGCAGCAGTTACTGACTATTAAACTGCCAGGAAATAAAAGAAGATGACACAAAGAAAGAAGAAATGGAAGTTGGCCCGCATGAAAACAAGCTGGAAAGGTTAAGAGCGAAAGGAGAATCATAGAGCAGTTCTGGTCTGTTTGAATGAATTAATCAGATCATTAAACCAATCTTTTCATCTAAAGTATCCCTTTCATTTCTGTACTGTGTAAAACAAAGTGATAGAGAGCTGATGGCAGGATCTGCCATTGCTTCTTATTTGTGTTACACAGATTGGAGTTCTGGCCTCATTAGCATTCCAGTAGCCCAGGGCCACACAGGCAGGTTGAATCCAAGTGCCAGTGAGGAAGTCTTCAGGGTTCTGGGGTCTCTCTCAGCTTGATGTAAGGCACCATGAGGATTCTTCTCTCTGTATCTCTAATCTATCTATCTATCTATCTATCTATCTATCTATCTATCTATCTATCTGTCTGTCTGTCTGTCTGTCTATCTCTCTGTCTATCTGTCATCTATCTATCAACCTATCTATCATTTATCTATCTATATATCTATCATATCTATCATCTATCACCTTTCAGTCACCTATCATCACTCATAACATGGAGAATATATAAAATCTTTAAGATCACTCTGACCTCTCTTTATTCTCTTCTCTCAGTACCTAAGACGATCCGTTCATATACATACACAATTCTGTGAATGCACTGAACACACAGAAGCCCATATGATGAAAGCTAAGAGTAGGGGAAACCAGTGTCCTCCCCAGCTGCAAGAATCTTATAAGAAAAACATCTTCATATCCTTTCAGTGGGGCACATATCATGGTGCATTTTAGCTTAAAAGAAATTTATAATGTAAATGGAACTTACAGGGTTAAGAACTGTATGTTATAATTAGATGAAAGAAAGGTTTAATTAAAATAGTGTCAATGGTCATTATTGAAAAGTGCATTGGCACTGAGAGCAATATTCTGGGAGCCTGAAGGAACGTAGCTAATCCTACCTGCTGGCTCCTGTAGCAGTTGAAACTGGGATGTGAACAACTCACTTCCTCTCTCTGGACCTTGACTTTCTCATCTGTGCAATGAACTGGAAGGATTGCATGACCTTGAAATTGCATTTTGGTATTTATTTGATATTTTATTTGCTGGTATAACCTTAAATAGAGAATTACAGCCGACTAGAAATCCAAATTTAAAGCACAACAAGAAAATAATTGCCAGGATGAGATTGTAAAATTCTGTAGAAAACAAAGATGTGAAAATGCTTCTAATTTTTTTCTTGCTGTAAAAAAAAATTGTCCTCTCTATGTAAGTGTTGCTACAATTTATATTTGATCTTTGCACTAAACTTATCTTCCTTGAAGTCATGATATGAACTTAATTCTTTTCTATCTCTTCATTTTTAATGTCCTATGGTTGAATTAGATGGGCATACACACACACACACACAATGGAAAGTGAACTGAAGGAAGGCTGGGGGTTAGCTTTAGCCTTCTGGGTAGCCTGGGTCAGCACAGTCTTCCCAAAGCCTGATTCAGCAGAATTTTTAGAAACTATAATTTGGGGGAGTTGTCTGATTAATACAAACACAGATCACTTGGACAGCCCATGGAGAAGGACATTTTATGGCACAATATAGGACATAACATGCTTCATCTCCCTGGCTTATCATATCTGCATTTCAGGACTGTGGCTGCTGCTCCTGTCCTGAATTCTAAAATATTGTTGGTCAGCTTTTTAGGAGAACATAAACATCTCTTAGGTAGATGGTTGGCTTGAGTCTCTCCTGGATGACTACTACTCAAACCTATCTAGAGATGAAGCCCACTAGATAGAAAGACCAGAGATTCTGTCCTCTAAATAGAGGAGCTACAGTGGAAGAAAAGATTTAGCTCATTATACAGGCATAAAAGAAGAAAGCTCACTCCAGAGTGATATGTGGTCTGCCATTGTCAGAGAGAGAGCAGATTCCAATAAGAGATCCTGATCCTCAGGAGCAGGTGGCCTCCTTCTCTCCCTCTCCTTCCGCTTTCTACCTCCTCTCCCACTATTTTCCTCCTCTTTTGGGAATCTAGCAAGATTAAGTGGCCGCTTAATCTATTCAGCACTGAATTTTAAAGGAACAGCTAACTGTGTGATCACATTATTAATATTTATACCCTGTCACAGAATGTTGACAGATTAATTATGCAACATAGTATAAAAAATCAGCAGGCAGCATGGGTGAACAGTGGCAAAGTCCAAATATGAATAGCTCAATAGTGGGGTTTTCATTTGTGACCCTGGATGGCCATGAAATCATGGGAGCCCCATCTCCTCAGGTAGACCACCCAGTGTTGTATCTGTCCCCACCACTCAGAGAAGAGATGATGTTTCCAGGACCTCCATGGCAAGCTTTCAGTGAATCTCCTTGGGGAGTCACCCCTGCACAAACAACCTAATTGAGACCATAGCAAAAGTAGTGTAGAAGATTGAGCAGAAGTGAGGGTTGTTCTGGTGTACACACTTTTAAGAAGGTCCTGATTGACAGGCTCCTCCGCTTGGAATACAAGCCATCCATGTTGATTATCTGTGTAGATTGGTGAGGACTTCTGTTTTCATGTTCTGTGGTGCTTGGAGAGTCCCACCAAATTAGTGAAGCAATGTCCAGTGCCTATGGAGCTTGTCATTTAGTTGGGGAAGCAAAGCCTCCACTGATATTGGATCATGGTAACAAAAGTAACATGAGAAGTCTTCCCACTGAGCAGGTAATTATTGCCCTGCCTTTTCAGTTTCAGTCTATGGACCTTGGGCTCATTAGGTGATGATGTGGTTAAGTAAAGTATATCTGGAGTGCAGTCATGACAACAGCTGTTCCTGCAGACCCTGAACTCAGTACCAACTCCTTGTTTGTATCTGGCCAAATTATACAAGGTCCTAAACTCAAAGTCATTGTTTATGAAATGGAGGGATACACTTACCACTGGGTCTCATATAACCAATGTATGTACACACAAAGTGCTTCTCGTGATGCTATAAGATGCTAACTAGCACATTCTGAAATGTTTCACATAGAAAAGGGATGCAACTGGTTTTTATGTGACTGTTTCTACTGTCTCCTCTTTTATTATTTGGTATTTTTCTTCTTGAACTGTGTTTAATTTGTGTACTAATAGAGTAACATCCTGCGGTTATACTTGGCAGGCACATTTCTGCTCTGTGGTAAAGCCAATGCCTCACATTTTCTCTCTCCACAGATTCATAGGCAGTGTTCTGTGAATGAGACTGTTAAAGCTTATCTTGACTGTCAACTTGATTGCATTGAGGGACAATTAGGAGACTACCTGTGGGCATGTCTGTGAGGATGTTTTTAGAATAATAGATCATGAGGGTTCTCAACTAGTGGGTTGATAGATTAAAACTGTGAAGAGACTATTAGGAGGTGGTGGAGCCATGAAAGGCAAGGCCTGAGTGGGGGAAGTGGGTTCCTGGGTAGAGGTCAATGGGTACTGCATTTTGGCCCAGGCCTCTCTTCGACTTCCTAGCCATCAGACATGAACTTTCCCACTCCACCATGCCCTCCCTGCTATGATGAGCTGACATCACTGAATCTATGAGCTGAAATAAAGTTGCTGATGTCAGGTGTTTTAGAACAATGATAAAAAGTCCGACATAGAGATGGAAGAATGCTATGTCTCGGTTCTGCCTCCCTGTGGCTTCTGTAGTCAATGCAGAGTGAGAAGCAGCCACACAAACAGGAATGAAAATCTCAATAGCAGAATGTCACTGCCATCTCGCAGAATTTTTTGCAGAGGCCCTTGACTGCTGGACAGTAGTTATCTTATCTCAGAGAGCCAGGGGTTGGCATACTGAGTGGTACATGCATGTCAGTTATTATTGCTCCTCTCAGTCAGCATATGTGTTCATTTGGAGGCTATTGAGGGAATGTGAATAGAAAATTTTGCAGGGAAATTCACTTGAACCAATCCGTTCTCAGGTCACATAATGAAAAGCTGTTGCAATCACAACACATCAAATCAATTCTAGGATTGATATACCTTATAATCATGCAATGCAAATAATCAACCCAATAAGCCAATGAACCTTCAATGTCATCAAGCAGAACTCCGAACACAAGTATCAGCTCTTTAACTCATACAACTCAGCTACTGTAGTCACTGATGTGTTTCCTAAGCCTGGCAGAAATTTAGCATCCAGAACAATGCTGCTCTGACACATGGGCGGCCAGCTGATTGAACTAAACATGGAGTCATATTTGAGAGTCTTTCCTGACTCAGAAGGAAAGGTTATCAATCACATGAGCTAAGGCAACTGCTCTCATATTCTTTCTAACAGAGGTCTTTCCTGGATCTCACCTCTTACCAGAAACCACGCTTATGAGACTGTATTCAGGGGAACACTGGAAGTACAAGACATGGTCCCTGTCCTCCAAGGTGGATTGGAGTAAGTGGTGTGAAAACTATGGCTGACAGCACAGTATGGCATTACAATGTTCTCCTTATTCCATGCTGATGTGCACAGTCTTGGAACACATATTTTGGAAGAAATAAGACTGTGAAGAACATGGTGAGGACATTAGGATGATAATACATTAAGAGGTGATGCTTTCAGGAAGGGCGGTTAGTGAATGCTGCCACTTAGCTGGGCATGGTGGCATACATTTATAATCCCAGATCTTAGGAAATGAAGGCAGAAGGGTGGCAAGTTCAAAACCAACCTGGGATACATCTCAAGACCATGGCTCAAAAACAAACAAAACAAAAAAATCTGCATTCTGGAAATTGACCTCTCTTGAGCTGAAATTTTGTGCAACATGCTTACACAAAATATGCATATTTAGAATCTCCCTTTCTTTGGGGCCCTTGATACTACATCATGACTCCATTCTACAGGGAGAGCAGGAGAATCACCAAAGTTTTGGGTGTGGGGGTCTAAAATAAAGAAGGAGTTGAAGAAAAAGCCGGCATTCTATAGCTCATGAGCTCTGGGTAACATCGCCTGTTATGATTGGTCAGAACCTCTGTGATGAGCACATGAATATGTAGGTCAGTATCAGGTATCTTAGGAAGTAAATTGGTGCTTTTATGCCACCAGAATGGCACGAAGTGCATTAGTAAAAATTATTTTTTAAATATTTTATTTAACCATTTTCAAGGAGAGAGAGAGAGAGAAAGAGAGAGAGAGAGAGAGAGAGAGAGAGAGAGAGAGAGAGAGAGAGAGAGAGAGAGAACACCAGGGCCACCACCTTGTTGGTCTGGCTTATGTGGGTCCTGGGGAATTGAACCCAGAGCCTTAAGCACTGGAGGCAAGTGCCTTAACCACTGAGCAATTTCTCATAGAGTCAAGAGCGGGATATATTTTCTTGTGTGGATGAGAAGAAGGAAGAACAATCGGTGCCACATTGGTCTCCTTATCACCTTGGAGGACCCTCATTTAGCATGAGCCCTGAAGAAGCTTAACATACAGAGTAAGGTCTGCTCAAAGGGAGCCACAGGGCATCTACTAGCCTGATGCAAGCTCTACCCTTAGAGGCTGTGTTATAGGACACAATTTGGGTCTAGAACACTTTGAAAGTCTAACCCTTGCAGTTCTATTAGACTGCAGACTAGTGGGTACCAAGTCAAGAGCGTAGGCTTCCTTCCTCTTCTCAAAACTCAATTAAAACAAGCATAGTAAGAACATCCCAGCCCCCTACCCCCATTCAAGCAAGGCTCCTGTGGCAACTGACAGTTATTTCTAAATCTGTTTAGGCTTAACCATTGTGGCACATGCAAAGGTGTGAGAAATGAAGAGAGGTCACAAAAGGTCAAAGGCAGGAGCCCTAGGACATCCGGAAGTAAGGGGGCACAAAAGGGAACTGAGCCCATGACAGTAAAGAGAGAGGAGAGAAGTGAGTCCTCTGTGCCCATTTTGGAAAGTGAATAAACTTCCAGTATTGGGGTGCAGAGCAGTTTCTACACAGAACATGCTTACCAACGTGAAGGTTAATTATGAGGCAAGAAAATGCCACTGGGAGGCTGAGGTTATCTTGCTGCGTTTTGTCAGCATCCCCAGGAGCCTGCAAATACACGTGGGCCTTTGATAGCCACATTGGCAGCCCACGTCGCCGCGAGATCCGGCAGGTTAATGTTCCGCTGCCAACACTCCAGAGTGAGGCAATCAGAAGCACGGCTTGATAGAAATAAAATGCAACGTGGGGGTAAGGGGGGAGTCTGCGGTGGGTATCTCAGCTTCTGGCAAAGCCCTCCTCCAATCAAGCCCTTCCTGCAAGGTGGTATTAGCAGAGTGGCTTAGGGGCACCTGCGATGCAGAGATTAAGCCCCTTTTTGTTTTCTTTTGGGTCTATCTAAGCACTGCTGTGTGGAAGAATTTATGTTGGCCTCCTTCCTGGAAGGGAGCTGCGAGCTGCTGAAAGAGGGTGTGTCTTCAGATGTCACCTCTCATCTGTCTCTGTGGCTGTCTGTCTGTCGCTCTGCCCCTCCCTTCCCACACTCTTCTGTGATGTGATGCTGTGCCCAGAATCTTTCCCTCCCCTGAAACTGTCACAACAGCTCTGATGTCCTGCTTGGCCCCAGAAGACACTCTGTTCTCCAGTCTTTCAGGTCAGACTTTCCAGAAGGGATTTAAGTAGCTAATGGGGAACTAAGCTGGGCTTTGATCACAGGCCACTGTGGGACCAAAGTCTCATCCCGCTTTATGCAGACCTTTGTGGCTAGTTTTCCAATACCTTGAGGAATTTCCTAAGGGATCATTTTGAAATGTCTCCCAGTGGCCTGCAGCACTTTTATTTGAGCTACAGAATCATTTTCTGGAAAATAAAACAAGTGGATGGATGTGCTCTGCTTGCACAAATATGGAAAGGTGAAGGAGGCCTGCAGCCTGTGCTCCAAACCTGAGGGCTGGCAGAGACCGCCACACCCCAGAAAGCAAATTGGTTCCACCAGGACTGTAAGGTGGAATCTGCTAAATTGTCACAGAGTAGCTCTGTCCCTGCTCCTCTCTGACTATTAATCATCACAACACACATGTAAGTAAGTGTGTGTGTGTATGTGTGTGTATGCACGTGTGTGTGTGTGTGTGTGTGTGTGTGTGTGTGTGTGTGTGTGTGTATGCACAGGATTTCATGCCCTTTTCAGGCCAGTTACAATTAGGATACAATTTTAGATCTTAAATATTTGATAATAAAGTTCTTAGTATTTTGGATATTTGGGGGAGAAATGGTGTGCAAGCAATGATGTGCTTCTGCTGTGTGGGGTGGAGAAGTGCCTTCACGGCAGCATCTTATCTTCCCCAGTATTTCGCCTCCCAGCAAGGCAGTTAGTAGAAGCATTTTGGATGTAAGACTCGGTATTGGAGAAAATAGCATTTGGCCTGGAATGGTGGTGCTCCGGGAGCAGTCCTGCGCTTTGGTTGGTGCGGCTGGAATCCAGACGCAGAGGCACTCTTCCTGGCTCCTCCGTGAGCTCTTCCACATCCTGCCTGGCTGAGCCCAGCTCTGCCCCATTTACACAGAGGCACATGAGCATCTATCTCATTTGCTGTTAAATAGACATGAGATGTATCCCTTCTCTTCCTAATGGAACAAAACTCTTGCCTGAAGAGTCACCTTGACGAGAGATGAATTTTGTGAAGAATCACGGCCTGCCAGACAAAGGACCGTAAAACAGAATTTGGAGTTTATAAGCTGTGCATTTTCATTGACTTCTGTGAGTTTTTGGAGAATTCTATTTCCATTTTTTCCATTTTGATATGGTTAAGTGATGAACTTTCACAAATTTACTGGTGAATACAACCCAGGCTTTGAGTGTTGTGTGGATGTAAAAGGTGCCACACAAACTTTTTTATAGAAATGTGTTTGGTGGGAGAACCTGATAATGGGATTAATTGCTCATTGTTGTGGTCAGCTTTCTAGTTACTGCGCAGAAAGAATCCAAACAAAAGCAACCTGTGGAGGAATGGGTTTATTTGGCTTAGGGACTCCAGGGGAGACTCCGTCCTGGCAGGGAAAACGATGGCATGAGCAGAGAGGTGGACATCACCTCTGCCACAGCACTGGGAACAGTGGCAGGAAGGTGTGCCAAACACTGGCAATGGGAAGCTGGCTTATAATCCCCATAAGCCTGCCCCCAACAACACAGCTCCATCGAGGTTGTAAAATCCAAACTGCCATCAGCTGAGGATTGATTACCCAGGACACATTCTTTTGTTTGTGGGGGACACCTGGATCAAACCATGACACTCATCTTGCATCTCTCTCTCTCTTTGCTTCCTTTTTCTGCATAACCAACAAGTAGTAAGAACCATAGGTACATTTAACCAAATTTTTTCTATTGACTAATTGGATAACTTCTGCTTTCTGTTCCTTAGTGAGTTTAGTTACCTTCTTGGCCCTGCTTTTTACATCCCTATCGTGTGCTTAACAGGAAACTTGGCATTAAGTAGATGAATCCAGTGCATTCTATGGATATCAAAGTTGAGTTGGTTAGATTCAGGTGGATGTCTCCCAAACCCTGATGATTTTGGAAATATGCTAGAAATTGCCTCTTTTTCTATGTGAGCACAGTATAGGGAGGTCATTTTCAAGTAGTCATCAAGGTTAAAGTTAGCTGCTCTTCCAGATGGTTTCTAATTCTTTGGACTATTATATTGAACCTGTCTGTGATCAAGACTCTTAGTGCCAAGAAAACAAGAAGTGGAAGCCAGCCACCGTGAGGGCTGCTGCTCAGAGGGCACACAGAGATTGCAGGGTCAAGGCCAGACCATATGGTCCATCAGGGCCCTGCTGCAAGAACTCTAGCAAATTCAAGTCCCAGACCTTCTTATCATCTGTTTCCTATCATCTGTATCTCAACCCCTGAGTCTCCCCTTCTCCAAATTCTCGAACTAAATTTGGTTACTGGGTTCTTTCTATAGTGACTTGTTCAATTCCAGCTGCTATCCAAGTGGAAAGCTCCTTAGAACTGGTTTCAAAATGCCTCATGGATGAATGGTGCAATGAGAAGTCAGGGGCCTGTCTGGCTTAAATACACAAGGGTGTCACGGATGGTGGCACAAGCCTTTAATCCTTGCACTGGGGAGGCAGAGGAGGTAGGAGGATCACTGTGAGTTAGAGGTCAGCCTGGGACTACAGAGTGGGCTCCAGGTCAGCCTGGGCTAGAGTGAGTCCATACCTCAAAAAGAAAAATAAAAAATTAAAACACAAAACATTGTCTATAGCTTAGCCTTAACGCAGGTGACTTGGAAGTCTCTGATTCAACCACCATGGTAGGAAAAGCAGGCATAGAGATCATGTCACCAATGATAGTTTTCCATTTCTCAGGTAGGGACAGAGCACTTGAGGGAGTGGAGACACAATTCTTTGTCTGTTGTCACTTCCTCCTACCCTCATTCCCTCTGTCCTGTCCTTTTATTGTTCTGTCACTTTCTTCATTCCTTTCTTACTTATTCTGCATGAAGGCAGCGAATATACAATAGTACCTGTCTTCAAGTACTTTCTTGCTTTCAAGCACGGTGTCCCAAAGCTAAACACGTTCTGCTTCTCTGAAGGGCAGGGATTCATGGCTGTTCGTGTGCAGCATCCAAATAAATGGCATGCTCAGAACATTGTAAATATTCAATAAAGTCTTGTTGGTTTCTGAGTGAATGTACTGTTGACAAGAAACACAGCTCTCATCCAAAAGGAATAAGAGATAATTTACTTCAAAGCCAAATATGAGTGATCATGGTTTGGGAACACAAATTAAGGTCATCCCAAATACTATGTTCCAATGTGACCACAGTTTCATGATTTTCATAGTAACAAAAAAGAAAACTCTAAAGTAAAAAAAAAAAAATCAAGGCACTTTCAAAATACAGTGGTGGAAACACCGGTGGGCAGGTTACAAAAAAAGTGGTGATGTCTCTGTCTGTTATGGTCTCAGATGCTGTCTATGATATTCTTAGCCTTTAGGTTGGTGGAAGCTAGTGGTTTGTTTTTATATTATAGAAGAATTTATCTAATAGTCACAAGGATGTAGGTTAAAAGCAGAAGTAGGTGATGAATGGCTTATTAAGGAGACTAAAGACAGCCAAAGATAATTATTTAACGACCTGCAACATTCCACCTCTTTACAATCACGGAAGTTCTGATCAGCTAATCAGCCTTCTTTAACACAGGTGAGGCTCTTTCCTCACAGTACAATGTTTGAAATTAATAGCTCAAACTGAGGTTCTAACACTACCTCACCATGCAGCCTGCAGGGCTTTGCTTTCACACAACCCACAGCTACCATCCCTTTCCTATGGTTTCCAGTGTCCCATTCAGCAGCCCCAGTGCCTGGGGCAGGTACTTCTCCTAATGTTCTTCCTAGGCTAGAGTGTTAGGGACTTGCTATCCCATTCCCTTGTCCATGCCACCATCAGTCAAAGTACCTTCCATGATGATTGCCCATATTGTACCTCTCCTTCACTCTGGATAGATGCAACACTTGGAGCTTGAACTGTGAATCAGCTTTGCTCTGCGCGTGTGCAGTTTTGGTGGGCTGCGTCTCTGCTTTCATTCAGCCCTCTGCCTAGTTATAAGGTGAGGATTCATATCACTTAATCATACATCAAAATGAGAGCCCACCTCAGAAATGGCTTTTATTTTAGCAATTGGCATTTGGCATGTGAACTCCACTAAATAGGGAAGAGGAAGGCTGAGGCAATAGGGGGGTTTATTTTATTTTTGATTATTTGTGGTCTCACCCTCAGTGATCACATATTCTGGCTATACTTACAAATTATATGGATGCCTAGGAAGTTTCCAGTATTAAAACCACTTAGCAGATTTATCACTCATTTCACCACAGACCCCAGCAAAGCTGGGTAAAGACCCCCCCCCCTGTCAATTCCTATTGCTGTAGAAGCTGCCACAAACCCACTCAGCTGAACAGCCTTGTCACTCAAGGGAGCACTTATGGTGCTGACCTTAAAGAGCAACTTCAGTCAGGAATAGAGAGGCTCAATTGTTCATAAACCTGACATTTATTACTTGGAGATTCTTCCTCCACAGTACAAGCTGTTCTTTACAATTTTATCAAATAAAGTACTGCTTTCATCAGCACCCCACTTTCTCCATCAGCAGCTCCCACCTCTCTGTGTGCTTGGCAAGACTCAGGCCATCATCCAGAAAGCCGAGACTCCTACATGAAGGCCAGGCAGGTGTCCAGAGTAAGTGTACACTCTAGTTTTTTTTTCTTTTTTATTTATGCAGCAGTTTGAAAGTGAAAGTGAATGATGGTGGGCTTTCCTTTTAAAATGCAGTGGCTTCTCTTTGGCATTTTCTTATTGCCAAGTTAGAACAGGATTTAGATTGAATCTGTTGTAAGCATTCAAAAATCCAAAATGGTTAACAAAGCATGGGAACACACGAATGGCTCTCCAGGTCAAAATATTGGAGGACTCGACCTACATCTGCATAGTTACCCAATGCTAACTCACTGACCACCAATGTCTTACAGAAGTCCGGATGTTTCTGGTCTTGCTTTCTCGGCATTCAAGTTAGGAGAGAGGATATAGCTGAGTGAGCTGGATGCACAATTTGGTTAATAGCATCCTTTTCAATTTCTGAATTTTACATAGTCTTTAGGACTGTCACATAAACTAAACCTAGGAGAGTGGATTTGCAGGAACTGGAAATAGTATAAGCATAAGTCTTTTTATAGTCTCAAATAGAGCAAGCCAGTATCTTATTACAAAAACGTGGTAATTCATAAACAATGGTATACATTGTAAGCCAGCCCAAACTGGTAATGTCCCTTCATTTGACACTGGCATAAGCCCTTTTCTTTGAGAATAATATTTTTTTTTTCTTTGAGAAGGGGAATCTTCTCGAATAGATGAACTACAAAACTCATCACTCATAAAGTCAAACTTAGATTTCTTTAAAGTCACCCAGGTTGCTCCATAGGTAGAGCAAGTGACTCAGATTTCTTTAAAGCTCAGTACGAGGGTCAAAGTTCTTATTTAGAAGCAATCCATGTGCAAAATGCCTCTAGAGTTTTATAACTTTTCCTTCTCTATGACATTTTCACCCATGCCTAATTCAATTTCAAGGTACCTTCCCTCAATTTGTTTTATTGAATATTTCCAAGATATTCTCCATTTCTAAACAAGTCATAAATCTCTTAATATTCAAAATCTATCAGCCTATGAGAACAGAGGTAAATTATATCCCTAAAAGAGAATAAAAACCTCCTAAGAAAAGATGGGAAAAGATGAAACAAAGTCTTCATAAGTGCATGGCTTAACTTGCTAGATTAAGGGGGATGGTAGGGTAGAATAGAAACTCAACACACTGTGGACCACTGACTGCATGATTGGCAGGGAGAGGGGAGATCACCGGGTAAGGAGCATGTCAGTCAAGTGGAAGTCAAGCAGAACTTGGTCAAAAGAGCTGTTAAAGCATGCTCACCTTGGACTCAGGATTTCTGAATATGTGTGCTGATATTAGGTATTGATCTCAGACAAATCACATTTTAACTTCTTAGGGTATTGATTTGTTCATGTACAAAATGAGGACATTTCTAATGCCATGAACACATACTCACATGCCATTTAGAGCACTTTTAAGAAGATCAAATGAATGGATATATGTGGTCACTTTGGAAACTATAGTCTCTGAAAATATATGCTTCTTTTGAACTTTTCCCTTTGAAATGATTGTACAAAAAAATCACTAAGAGTGCCCCACTATTAACGTTTCTCATTATGGTCCAGGAAAAGGCAGACTTGGCCACCAGTGAAGTCCCTCATCCTCCATCAGGTAGTAGGGAGAGGTTGAAGTGAGTCAACGCGTGTGGCCATACAGTCCTCCTTAATTCTGTTAAATTGAACAGAAGTCTTCCATAGACACATGGTGTAAAATGTAAATGCACATTTTTCTTGAACACTTCCTACTGGCCACATTTTATTAGAAGATACATTATCTGATCTAATTCCCCCAAGACTCTTACAAAGCAGATATTGATAGCCTCAACATATAGATGAGGAGACTATACCTTGGAAGTTAAGTCATATCCGATTGCTTCCCATTGCTCACCCAAGGTAAGTAGTGTCTATAATACCAAGGTCTGATGAGTAGAGGCATGTGGTTAGTCAATCTTGTCACCAGTTTTAGTGGGAGTATTTCCCAGGCAGGCAGGGCACAGAAACTCAGTAAGGTACAGCACAAAGTTGAATGTGTGCAGGCAGAAGAGCAGGAAGTTCTGGGCCCGGGTAACCAGAATGTCATTTTTCTCACTGCTCCCACTTTCCAGCTGGTCCTGAGTCACAGGTATGTTCATTAGGACTCCTTACTCCAAGCTCATACCGAAAGAGGCTCATAAGAGGGATTTCTTTCATTTCCTGGCTCTTCCCCTCTCTTCTTAGGGCACCTCTGTTGGGAGAGCAACACTGCGCTCTACTCAGCTGCCGGCAGTTTAAAGAGCCTCTCGTTTTTATTTCCTTACAGCAGTGACCATCGTCATCTCTGGGATTCCGAGACCTCTAAAGTGCTAGTAATAGTCATCAGCCAAAGCCAAGTCTGGACTGTGTTGTATCACAGGTTAATTTGTTTAACATTGGATTTTCATATTTAAGAGGAAAGGACACTGTCTCTTTGGTAGGATGAGAAATGCAAGATTGGCTCAGCGGGAGCCAAAGGATGCCAGCTTTGGGGGCCACATCATTGGGAGACCTGGAGCCTTTGCTTAGCAATGCAGTGCTGTATAAATACCTCACCACACAGAAACCTTAGACATGATCGCAGCATGATGTTGCCTTCCTTTCTCCTTTCCTTCTCTCACTCTGTAGTAATCTGCTGTTCCTATGATTAGTTACAAACCATGGCATCAGATAGGGTCTTTATGTGCATCAGTAATAGTGTCTCCCTAAACAGGCCTATATCTAACCCTCCCAGGCTTCTCATTTAAAAGAACCTTTAATTACCAGATGCCACAGAGCACACGAGATGATATTCGATGTGCTCAGGGTAGACAATAGACCACAGTAGAAATAATATTACTTTTCAAGTTGGGCCATTGAAAATCCTAACTTTACCATTCACTTGCTGTCATTGTCCTGGATGACCTGATTCTCACATTCCACCTCGACAAAATAAGCTTTTCACTGTTGTTAAGTAAATTGTTAAAGATTAGAGATGAACCTTGAATAGATTCTGGTCCTTGGTAAGGTACTCTGTAAATTATAGTCATTTTGATTACTATGGGAATTATTTTTCACCTGCAAAAGAATCTCATTTCAGAGATGTTGTTTATATTTAGCTATTGGTATAGATATGTACATCATTTTATTTCTCATGGTATTAACCACAATGCATGAGCCATAGTGAAGAGAGGCTTTTAAAGTGAGTGAATGATTCTTATTGATGCCAGTCTTACTGCGAAGTGCTGCTAAAGTTAAAGGCTTGGTGATAATGACGATGTCAACGATGATAGATGATCATGATGATGAAATGATGAGGAAGATGGCCTTGGTGATGATGATGGTGATGATGGCAGTGGTCATGATGATGATATTGCCACTGTTTTTATGAAAGGGAATATAAGCCTCAGAATTTATGTGGCCATGCTATATTGTGTTTTCTTGAAACACAGTTAATTCAACATTAAAAATGTATGTTTCATTCCAAGTTCCTCAGGTATTTCTCACCTTCTGATTCCTTCTCATTTATGCCTCTCTTATAAGGACCCTACTCACCATGATGATATTTGAAACATCAAATTTCAAAGAATTTATACAAGTTATACCTGCTCATATTTGATAATAACTCATGTCTGTCTTTCAGTTTCCTGATATCAACCATGATCTCAAATACATTGAAAGAGACAAACAAAGTTATGAATTGTATGATGTTCTCGGTGTATTGAAATTTTGGACTCTCTTATTTTATCTTTCTTGGGACATGAGTTATCCCTCTCTCCAGTGTATCCTGCCCATTAGTCACTAAATAGCCAGTTCCTTTATCAGTTGATTGTCAAAAGTTCACAGTGCTTGTAACTCTTATTTTGTTTAATAGTAGTCCCAGAGTGCAAGAGTACTGGTAGTGGCAATTTTATTATAACATATTGTTATAATTGCTCTACTTTGTCACTAATCATTACCAGTCTGTACTGAGCCTAAATAGTAAAATCATAAGTATGTGTGTAAAACACTAATAAAATAGCATCCAAAGAGCAAACTCATGTATGAAAGTAAAGCATTAGATATTATATAAAATATAGATAGTAAATAACTAGTTCCATAGTATCCACAGTTACCAGTGCCACTGGAAGACTGGGAATCCATCCCCCCATGATAAGGAAGAACTACTCTGTAAGCAGTTAGCACCACTAATATACTACACTCACTTGATTTATACAACTAATGCTTGACCACTTTGCTCATAGGACAGGCCATCTGTCACATTGATGGTAAAGCTAATCTGCACAAAGAAGAATTTTCATTTAAAGAATTCTCAGGACAGAATGTTAGATTGAAATAATGATATGCCCTGCATTTGCCTCAGAGATAGACAGACATCATTCTTTCTGTATGCTCTTAGCCACCTACTATGTGGAATGGCTGTGCCAAAGCCACTTCACTGAATTAGAATGGGACATTCTTTAGCAGCATAAGCTGTATTCTGGAGAAATATGGAGGACTTCAAATTGAAAATTATATATGTTGTTGTATTCAGCCTTTCTCTTGCTGCACAGAAAGGATCCAAACAAAAGCAGTTTGTGGAGGAATGGGTTTATTTTGGCTTACAGACTTGAGGGGAAGTTCCATCATGGCAGGGAAAACGATAGCATGAGCAGAGAGTGGACATCACTTCCGTCACAGCACTGCAAACAGCAGCAGGAAGGTGTGTCAAACACTGGCCAGGGGAAGTTAGCTTATAACACCCTTAAGTCTGCCCCCAACAACACAGCTCCAACAAGGTTTTAATACCAAAAATGCCATCAGCTCCGGATAGAGCATTCAGAGCACATTTGTTTGTGAGGGACACCTGGATAAAACCGTGAAATGTGTGAATATATATATATATATATATACATATATATATGGTTATTTTGTTGACTGTGCTAACCAACTGTATGTTCTAATACCAAGCAAGTAGCCAGGCATACTATCACCCAGGTACCTAATAGAAAATATATATAGATTTACACTATATATGGTTGTTTTAGGAATGAATCTATGAACTATATCATTCAGTCTATTCTTTAGAATAAGACTCTCAAACTTTTTCTACTGTTTCTCTCTCTCTCTCTCTCTCTCTCTCTCTCTCTCTCTCTCTCTCTCTCTCTCTCTCTCTGTGTGTGTGTGTGTGTATGTGCACATGCACACACCATGGTGCACATGTAGAGATCAGAGATAGTTTTCATCTTCCATCTGATTTTTTTTCCATTTGAGACCAAGTCTCTCTTGTTGTTTTTGCCACTGGAGAGACCAGTCTGGCTGGCCTATGAGCTTCTGTGTTCTTCTGTACCATCTCCCTTGCTATAGGCACATTGGGTTTATAGAGGTGCACCCCTTTGTGTCTGCTTTGTGTGGGAGTGAGAGGAATGATCATGGGTTAGGTAAGCTTACAAGCAAACTCCTTAGCCACTAAATCATTTTCCCAGCCCTGTGATACTTTTCACTTAAAAAATTTTTTACATAACATCTGGGTAAATGATAAGTATAGAAATTCAACATTAAGTAATAATAAGGACATTTTTACAAAGCAGCATTTGTTATAAATATAATTTTGCCATTCATTAAAGACAAAAGCACATTTTTGCTAATTGAGACAAGTGTATATTTATTCTTACGTGAACAAATTTTGTATGAATATTTAATATTGTATGGCATAGAGCTTCTTAAACAATTTTCTGAGTCAATTGATATTTTAATTGTATAATCATCTATGCTGAGAATCCTGTTTCATATGGGATAAAATGGCAGAAGTATGTTTAGGACCATTACTGGAAATTCTGTACTGGTCCTAAATCAAAATTCACTCAGTGATTTATTAAGAAACTCAAGTCAGCAACTAAAGCAGTAATTTTGAAAATCAAACATTCTAACACAATGTGATCCAAGATATACTATTATGATATTTGCATGCTGAGGAATAATGGTAGGAAAACATTGAAAATCTTTGATTTCTATAATGAAACTGTCATGCTTCGGTAAGAGCAGAAAACTTTGTACAGCAAGAACCATGCACTTCGTAACATACAAAAGTCTCAAAGCTGATGTGGTTCAGGGGGTGTTTGGGCTGTTTTGTGGCTTGACAGCATACACAGTGCAAAGTGCTCATGCTGTGTGCTCAGAACCAAGGCTGTACTGAAGTCACACACTGCAACACAGTTGAGCCTTGTCAGAAACATGTTGTCTTCATTACACATTTGATTTTTAAAAATTTTATCTTTATTTCCCAAAATTAGATATATTGATTGAATGAATATTGTGCTTATATTCCCATTTCCCTCCCCTGTCCCCAATCCACTGGGTATCCTCCTCAGTGGGCACAATGGATCAATCCATGTGGCAAGGGGTTATGGATAGCACAGAAGGCATCAAGGTTGTCCCCCACTTTATGAATTGTAGCTGAGAGGTGTAATGTATCTGGGTAATCTCTCCCACCATAGCTCTTACAATCTTTCTGCCCTGCTCAGTTCACTGAGTCATGGAGGGCGAGTTTTAAGTCTGTTTCATTGTTGTTGTTGTGACCTTAAGAGTCTCTGTGCTTCTACTTTAAGTTGTATTGGAAATAGTTGGTGTTTGTCTCGCTGACATAACCTGGGATGACTGATTGGCTGTGGTTATAGGTCTCTTTCTTGCCCCATCACTGTCTCAAGTGTTTCACTTGGAGCTACACGATAGGCCTGGGGTGATTCATCTCTTGCTGGGATATCAGCCGTCAGCCTGTGATTCTTTGGTGGAGTTGGAATGACCAGAGCTCTCTTTATGCCTCCTGAAAAATACAAACAGAATCACCATCAGAGAGAGATCAGAATAGATTAAATGAGATACACATTTCTAATTTGGAAAAATTCTATTGAGATTAGCCTCTCTGTAGTTCTCTGGTAATGAGGATTTCTTTGTGGAACCCCATTTTTTGATTGCTGTAGGATTTTGACCTGAGTCCCTATTCCAGTTAAGGGTTCCTTGTCATTGAGTGGATTTCTTGGCCAATTTAAAAACTGTTGAATACCCCCTAGGTTTTGGCGCCTCTATTGCACTAGTGATCATTTCTTGATCTGTTGATTTCTCTCAGAAGATAGTGTGTTCAGCCATCTCATGGCAACAGTCTGCATTTTGTATCAGTGGTCTCTGCTTTCTCCAAATATCATTGACCAATTTCCCCTGGCAGCTTATGCTGTGCCTTCCAGCACTGCACTTGCTACCATGTGGGTACTGGATATCATTCTGAATCTCGCAGGGTCTCTGAGTGTTGTTCGATGTCTTTCTGTGGTTTCTTCAGCATTAGGATCTTACCTTTGGCCTAGGGTGGGTATTCAAGAGCTTTGACAGAAACCTATCTTGTTTTCGGGACCTTTTAGGTCTCTTTCATCAACAGCTCAGTGTGGGAAGAAACCAATGACTCAGACCAGGAGTTGCAGGCCTGATCAATTTTTCATGGGGTTTAGTTTCCTCCACTTCCACTCATGGCCCCTATTACTAGACAATGCCCACTTCTTTCTCAAGAGCTTACTGTATGAAAGTGTGCTCAGAACCAAGGCTGAAATGAAGTCTCACACTCCAACACAGTTGAGCCTTGTCAGAAACCTTGTCTTCATTACATATTTTATTTTTTAAGCTTTAAAAATTAGAGCTCTCAAAGCCGAGACACCCCAGAAAGCAAAGGCATCCACATTCCCACCATCTGTGACTAAAGGAACCCAGCTGCTTGCCAGAGGAAAGAAAATCACACAAAGGGTAATACTATTATTACCATGAACAGGAAGATGTGACTTTGAAATAATGATTTTACATTTTGAGGCTTCTGTTTTCTCTGTCCAATTTCTGTCAAATTAAGCCAAGTCATGCCACACTGCTGTGGGTGAGTTGGCTGCCCCCAGACACTGTGACGGGGCTTTATTGGACAAATCTGTACAGAAAAAAACAGAGGCCCAAATATGTAAAGTCATTATTTCAAAGTCACATTTTATTGCCCATGTTTACAATGCATTAGGTAAGTAAAAATTAGAGCTTTCCTGAGATTTCATCTCACTCTGGTTAGAATTGCTAACACCAAAAACCACGATAGCAAATGCTAGAGAGGATGTGGGCGAAAGGGACGCTTATTCACTGTTGGTGAAATGCAAACTGGTACAGCCATTATGGAAATCTGTGTGGAGGTTTCTCAAAAAGTTAAAAATAGATGTACCATATGACCCCACTATGTATTCCTGGGCCTATTACCTAAACTCTACACTTCTTTCTACTTTAAAGAGACTTGCTCATCCATCTTTATTGCTGCTCTATTCACAATATCTAAGAAGGATACTATGCTTAGTAATATATATATGACCAAAAATTTGTAGATATGGAATAAGGCCCTAGGAGACAACACAATACTGTTGTTCTCCTAATGCTCTTAAACTACCTTTTAAAGACCCATGTTTGTTCCCATAGGTTAAGTGCTTATTGTAGCCTCAAATAAATTTCATTATGCAAACGTCAAAGGTTAATACAGAGATATATCACTGGCAATGTTTCCAAAAATAAGCAGCCAGTGTGTGCTCAGCTCTAACCACTCTCTCCAGGGCTCAGGGAGACTTGTGGAGGAAGGGGCCTAAGGAATCTAAGAGTGCTAGGCTGGGGAGAGCTGTCATCTGGATATGACAAATCTGCTACATTCATGAACTCACAGCAGATGTGGTTGCCTGCTCAAGAATGTGCCTGTAAGTATTTCATGATAAATGAGGGAGGAGTCCATGACATCCCCCCCCCCAGACTAAATAGTGGCAACTGAAAGATTCCTGGGAAAGAGGCAGTTATGCCCATTAGTGGTGTAGCCACTGATGAATTGTGCATTCTTCAATAAGAAACCTTCCATTCATGATCATGGAAGCTACCCTAATCTAATTCACTGGGCAAAATCACACCAAAACAAACAAACAAACAAACAAAAAAAAAAACCAAATGTGTGACAGTAGGAAGTGGATCTAATGGGGAGAAAAAGTAGAAAGGGAAGAGGAAGTAGAAGGGGGAATTCAGAAAAGTGGAATCAAAATGCATTGCATACATGTATGAAAGTATACTAAATTTTCTAAAAAAATGAAATATTTTTTAATTTATTTTTATCCTCTACATGTGTGTGGTGTGTATGTGCACATGCATGCATGCATGTGGAGGCCAGAGGTTGATGTCTTTCTTAGTTGCTCTCTGTTGCAGTTACCTTCTTGTTGCTGGGACAACACTCAATGAGAAGCAGCTTATAGGAGGAAAGAGATTATTTCAGGTTTACGGATTTCAGGGGAGGCTTCATCATGGCAGAAGAAGCTGACTCACTTCAGCATACATCCACAGCAGAGAGCAAAAATGAACAGTCAGAGCGCAAGCTGGCTCAGAACAAACCTTTAGGCTGGGCTTAAAATCTGCCTCCAGTGACACACCTACTCAAGTAGGGCTCCCCTGCTAGAGACTCATGCTGGAAGCTTAATCATAACCAAAAATACTTGAGGCTATGGGGGCATTAGATTCAATCTATCATACTCTTATTTTTTAAATAAATTTACATTTTTATTACCTACAGCCAGATTTCATAATGGTGTTTTTTTAACTTTATTATCCAAAATTAGATAAATTGTATGAGCAGATCTTGTGTTGGTATCCCTATTTCCCTCCTCTCTGTCCCCAATCCACTGGGTATCCTCCTCAGTGGGCATACTGGATCAGTCTATGATTTAGGGGGTTATGGATAGCACAGGAGGCAGCCAGGTATGCCACCCTCCTTTGTGTGTTGTTGCTGAGGGGGGCAATGTCTCTGGATATTCTCCTCCACCATGGCTCTTACACTCTTCCCACCCCTTCTTCCACTCAGCTCCCTGAGTCTTAGTGGGTGAGTTTTAAGTCTGCTTTAATGCTGAGATCTTAAAGGTCTATGTAGTTTAGGTTGTGTTGGAAATCATTGGTGTCTGTCTCGCTGACTTATCCTGGGTTGACTGATTGGCTATGGTTATAGATCTCTTGCTTATCCTGCCACTCTCAAGGGTTTCATTTGAGGCCTACATGATAAGTCTGGAAGGTTTGTCCACTCCGTGACAAGGAACCCTTAACTGGAACTGGGACTCAGGGCAAAATCCTATGGGAACCAAAAACCTGGGCTCCAAAGAGAAATTCCCATTACCAGAGAACTCCAGAGGGGCTAATCTCAATAGAACTTTTCCAAATTAGAAATGTATATCTCATTTAACCTATACTGACCTCACTCTCTGATGGAGATTCTCTTTGTATTTTTGAGAAGGCAGTGAGAGAGCCATGGTCATTCCAACTCTACCAATGAGCCATACTCTTATTATTGTGGTTTTTTTTTGAGACAGAGTCTCACACTGAACCTAGAGTTTATTAATTTGTCTAGACTAGCTAGCTGGTATACCCTAGGGATGCCTGTTTTACCTCTCCAGTGTTAGGATTATAGGCATAATATGAGATTATAACCCATAGTTTTAAGTAGCTGGGTTTTTAGAATATATTAAAATCCTCATTTTATAGATAAGGCATAGCACCTCAAAACAGCTGCAATCAAAACTACTTTTTAAAAGGCTCTTCTTTTACTTGGGGACCTTAACAATAAAATGTAATATATGATTCTTGTCTAGATCCAAATATAAATAATGCAGCTATACAATATATATTTATTTAATAGGAAGTATTTGAATAGTAGCTGTTGAGTCATTTCATGGTTTTGATGTCAAATGTCCCTCACAGGCTCGGCTGATTTAACACATGATCCCCCCTGATGGCAGGAGGTGGGATATAGTAGAATTGGGTTTCTGGGGAGCAGGCCTTAAAGGTAAAACTTGGTCTCCCTCTCATCTGGAGCCCTCTTTACTTCCTGCTCTGACTCAATGTGGACAAGCCACTAATGCCTCCTCCTGCCAGGACTGAGGCACCTTAGTCAGCCTCTTCCACTGGCACATGTCCTGAAACACCAGCCAAATAAAGCTCTCCTTCCTAAAGTGGTTTCTGATTTTAAAGTAATGGTCTAGTTAACTCGGTTGAGGAAATTTCCAAACAGCCTAATATTCAGGCTATAGTGTGACTGCTGCTGGCTGCTTTAACCATGAAAATTCAAGGCAAAAAAGTGGAGTGGAGGGATGGGAAAAACATGCAATTGTGCAGCACTCATGTGTTTAAAGGCCTGTAGAGCAGACAGGGCAGGGGCAGACTCCAGGGCTATCATTGTTAAGGAGATCACTAACATTCAGGAGAAACCTGGGACTTTCACTGGAGTAAAGGAAAAGTGCCTTGAGGGCAAGACTCCACCCATGAATGGCTCCAGGGCACAATACAAACTCATTTGAAAAAGTCATCTCAGAGGAGTATGCCTGAATGAAAGAAGGCATGAACAGAGAGGACTGCTTCAAGAGTGCCTTGCTCACTGGAGCAAGACTACCCAGAGAATGCTTTCTTGGGCTCCATCATGGTCGCAGGGTCCAGTCTGCTGCTGGACCTGACAGGAGAACTTGGCATCATCTACATAATGCTGATTTTCCAGGCATGCAGAATTCAAGAATTATGGGGCCATTGAGGCTTACCACAGGTTTCAGAAGAAAATCCTGTGAGACAGATATACATAGTAAGGGCAGATTCCTCATATGGAGTTTCTGACTAAACAAGGTGTGAAGCTGTAAGATCGAAGCCTACATTTCCATGGAGACCCAGGATAAGGTAGATGCCAGGAATGCAGGGGGGAATTAACCAGGAGAAGCTACGGGCACCATGGAGCAAGCTCAAGAGAAAGGCCACATTGTTCTGCCTCCGCAAGGCTATAAGAGCAAGGCTGTCTGAGCCCTTTAGAGTTTACCTACTGTCACCATGACCTCAGATCCTGGACAGTATAGTGTTTACCCTCTTTGGTTTCTGTTTTGCTTTGGTCAACTCATTCCTTGCTCTCTTCCCACACCTCCTTTTTGGAATGGGCATGTTATTCTGTACCTTTGTGTACTAGAAGTATGCAACTTGATATTTTCGATTTCAGAGAGGCTCACAGATAAAAGTTGCCTTGAGTCTCAGAAGAGATTTGGGCATTAGACTTTTGAATAGACCTGCTATTGTTAAAGATTATGAGGACTTTTGAAGGTCGACTGAATGTTTTTTTTCCATTCTGAGATAGCCATGAACCCATCATGGTCAAGGTAGAATGTTATGGTTCACATGTAAGATATCCTCCAAAGACTCATGCATTTGAATAGCTGGTCCACAGCTGGTGCTGTGCATTTGGGAGGTTAAGAAGTGAGGTCTTGTGGAGTCAGTAGGCTGCTCATGGGGGTTGGGGGGGGCTTGACTTTGAAAGCCTGACTTGGGTACCAGCCTAAAGCCCTCTCTGTCCTAGTTGGGACCATATTAACCAGCTACAGTTGTGTGTTTCCACCACCACCAAGTTGTGACAGTCAGATCTGCAGGAAACAACCCCCCCATTTAGTGGGAGGTGTCTAGTTAGAGCTACAACCTAGGTGCTAAAACTGATTGGTCAAATATGAACCAATCAGCTGTCTCTCTGACTCACCTGGGAAGAACTTAAATTCTCTTCCCTAGAGGAAGTGAGCTCTCTTGTTTCTTTTTCCACGTGGCAATGGAGTAGAGGGGACTGCTGACCCAGGCCTCAGGATGGTAAGGTTTTCCCCCACACCAGCTATTAGCTGGGGTTGGGGGAAAGGTTCTAGACCTTTTTTACTCATAACCCTCTCCTCATAATGGGAGCTTTCTGTTATCTTTTCGTTGGCTGCGTATTTAGCTAATTAATATAAGCTCTGTTAAACTTTCTGACACGTTTTTTCCCCCACACTGGTGGCTGGAGAACTCTTTAACTTCTCACATGGTGATTGGGAGAATTTCCCATCCAACTCCCCTTTTCCTAATTTACTAAGTTAGAATAAATGTGTAATTAAAATTTAATTTTTCCCTGTGTACAATTCTTTGGCATTAGAGGACATGAACTCGGAGTAGGAGGAGGGGGAAGGGAGGATTCCAAAACTATTTCTCTCTCTCCCCATGTTGCTTACGAATATTAATTATCAATAACCGGTATCAAAGTCTCTTTAGCCACCATGCTTCCCTTTTATAAAGGTTAGAAACCTGAAACACGCTGAAATAGGCCTGTTCTCCCTAAGTTTATTTCATCAGATATTCCCAGCCAGGAGAGTAGCAATGAACACAGGTCATCATAAGAAAGGACAAGTGTTAATTTAACCAAATAACCATATTGTGTTTCTGTATAAATGCATCACATTTTGAAAGGTACATACTAAACATTTATGAGGCAAATGCCACATTGTTTGTAATTTATTTTAGAACATTTTGGGGGGGGAGAAAATGAAGGACATAAGACAAAATAATAACTATTACAAAATCTACACAATGGTATACAAGTGTTCATTAAAGTTACAAAATTTAGAAACCATAGGAAATTGCCAATTTATGATTGTTTTCAAGTTATAAGCAGCAATTTCCTGTGGTTCAATTACACATTGGTTTCTAATTTGCTGTATATTTGATTTTTTTAAACGAAAACTTTCTAAAATCATCTATTTGTCTATAGGAAAAGTAATAGTTACTTTTCTTGTTGCTGTGACATAGCACCGACCAAAGCAACTTCAGGAAGGGAGAATTTACTTTGGCTCACAGTTAGAGGGGGTCATCCATCATGGTGAGGGAGTTGTGTTGGCAGGAGCTTGAGGCAGCTGGTCACATTGCAATCAGAGTCAGGAAGGAGAGAGAGAGAGAGAGAGAGAGAGAGAGAGAGAGAGAGAGAGAGAGAGAGAGAGAGAGAGAGAGAGAGAGAGAGAGAGGTGGATGCTAATGCTCAGCTTTCTCCTTTTTATTCATCCCAGGGGCCCAGCCTGTAGAATGGTACCAGCCACATTTAGGATGGTTCATCCTATTTCAACTAACTCAATCTAGAATTTTCCTCCCAGACATATTCAAAGCTTTGTCTCCTGGTGATTCTAGACCCTGTCAGGTGCAATCCATCATTGCAGAATCAATGTCAGACTCTTCAGTATGGAACAAAATCCACCATGACCTCCCCCTTCTGTAGCACACCTTTTTCCCTCTTCTCTTCCCAGCAGGACACTGTGGTTGGGGTGGCAGTGGAGCTTCCACTGAACGACTTGTCCTGCAGACATTGGCAAAGTCATTTCCTATGTCTTCACATATAGTCTTCCTTTTTTGTCCAGTGCATTACACTTCATGGTTCACATTCCAGATTCATCTCAAGCTAATACAAATTTTTGCATGCTTTTGAATCTGCCCCTTCCTGCATATTGCCCTCCCTCACCTACTGCCACCCCTCACTGTCCCCTGTGGTAGACTCCTCAGTGATGTTCAGGCATCATTTTCATCTTTATACTACTGTCCCCTGATCAATGAAGTCTTCAGAGGTAAGAGTGACCCCTTGTTAGTCTTGTGTATCCAGAAAGCAGCCCTCACTCTTAGAAGCTGAAACTAAAGGGCTCCCTTCGAAGAGAAGGGAGCCTTGTATCTGCACACCTGCTTGCTGGCTGGCCATCCCTCAGTGACCCCAACACACTCAGAACATGCACAGATGAACTCGGGCTTTTGCAGTGATTGGATATGTAAAAGCTGAGTCTTGGTTCCAGTTGGGTTTTCTTTCCACTTACTAATTCATGGTGCTCTTATTTTGCTTAATAGAAAATAGAATTAAAATTGATGGGTTCAAGGATGACAGGGCCTAGGAAGATATCAAAGCAAAGCATTTGGGAATTAA